>VMDO01002672.1:0-161871 GCA_007922755.1 Pedetes capensis | reverse complement strand
GGATTGCATATGACAGCCAAGAGCCAAACAACACTGTCTGCTATATCCCTAACCAGAATCCTATTACATTATCACGCTAATCTGCTCAATGTTCCCCACATGCAGCATATAATTTCAGGCTTCTGTGTCATTTTATATGTTGATTTTCTGTGCCTAGAGTGTCTTTCTTTACTTTCTTCATCTGTCGTACCCCTATCTAAAGGAAATGGGGGTAAGTGAAGGATTTTGCATATGGGAGGATAACTGAGGCTGAAAAAGGCAAGTCACCATCCAGGGCCCCCCTGCTAATAGGTGGCAGCTGAGATTTGCAAGCCAAGACCAACTTTCATTCTGCTGTGTAAGGCATTTGCCTTTCAACTGAATAGTCACGCCCAAACCCACAGGACAGCTATGCTCCTGGCTTATTTTGGTCCAGGAGTCACACTACAGTTTGGATCTAAAGTGTCCCCCATAGGGCGATGTGTTAAAGCCTAGGTCTGCTGTTTGTCACTGTTGGGAGACAATGGAAACTTCACGAGGTGGGGCCGAGTGAGAGGTCTTCAGGATTTGGAGGATGAGTTCCCAAAGGGGGCCATCGTACCCTGGTCTCTTCCGCTCTTTTCTTCTTCCCAGGCATGAGGTGAGCAGTTTGGCTCTGCCACACACTCCTGCTGTGCTGTGCTGTCTCACCACAGGCCCAAAGCAATAGGACCAAGTGGTCATGGACCGAAACCTCTAAAAGTGTGATCCAGAATAAACCTTTTTTCTTGATAACTTGATTGTCTCAGGTATGTGTTACAGCAATAAATAGCTGACTCACACCGGTCATTCCTAAGCACAAACTGAAGAAATTGAGATTTGGTCAAAGTTTTTTCCTAATGTGGGCCCAGATCTATGATCTTCATAAACTAATAAACTTGAGAAGGTGTGCGGAGAAATGGGGAGAAGGTGAGAAGGCGAAGTATCATAGGGCCGAACTGAATGTGGGGAAAGAGTCATGAAGATACATGGCACAGAGGAAATCAGAAACAGGAAGGAGGGGAGCAACCCTTCACCACAGTGGTTTCATTGTCTGAGATGAAAGGGGCAACCACAGCACCTCCCCTGCCTCTGAACTACACTACCATGAGAGGTAGATAGGAGACCTAGAACTCCTCAGACCACGGCAATCCCTTGCCCAGCTGTGTCTCCAAGAAGTCTAACTCACTATGTGACACAGCAAAGGAACTTAGTCACTGTCTGGCCCATGTGCACTGAAACCTGAAACAAAATGAAAGTAGGGTGAGCTCATCTCTAGGAGAGGCACATCCTCAAAACATGGGGTCCCAGATCATCCTAAATTTTCTCCTCCAGGTTCTTTAAGCCATATTAGACATACTCACACATCAGTTCCCTTAAAAACAGAGCATTGATGGCCACTGATAGTCAGTCTAGTTGAGTAGTTCAGAGAAATACTTATGAGAGTCAAATTGCCTGGCTGTGCCACTTACTACCTGTCTGACATTGGACAAATATTTTAGTGTTTCTCTATCCAGTTTTTCTCATCTGTAGGATAGTACAAATTTCACATTCATGTGAGGATGAAATGAGTTAATACATGGAAGGTCTGACAGATTCTGATATGGTTTGGGTATGGTTTGAATGTGTTCTCCAAAAGCCCATGTATTGAAAGCCCTGTCCCAAGTATGGTGAATTTGGGAGGTGGTAGAAACTTTGGGAGGTGAGACCTAATGGGAAGTTATTGGGACTGTGGGTGTTGCTGTTGGAAGGAATTAATGTAGTTGTTATGTAACTGTGGCGAATTCTTTCTCATGCATTCCACCATGATGGTATCCACCAGCCATGATGTGATGTATCCAGGAGGACCTTTGCCAGGGATTGAACAAGTGGGGCTGCCTGATCTTGGACTTCCAGCCTACGAAACTGAACTAAATAAAACTCTGTCTTTTATAAAGTACCCAGCCTCAAGCACTTCATTATAGCAATTGAAAATGGACCAAGATATATACGAAGCACTTGATGGGTGTTAGTAGTAGTATGATTCGGGCGACCCAAACTTACTCTGACACCACTCCATCCCATAATGCTTATCATGCTCGGATCTCAAAGAGTCTTTGCCAGCCTTCTCTTAGCTGCTGATGTCTCTCCTGTCACCATCACCACTCCATTTGGAAACAATTTTGTTTTTTGCCCTCAGGAACTTGGAGCCTAGCATTCCGTTATAGATCCTGGGTTAGTCTGCCAACCAGGCCCCAGTGTCTCCTGTTGCCCAGGCAGGACCAGCTTGACCCTGCATTACCCCATCACTGCGGGGTTCTCCCCAGGTCCTGTCCATCTTTGTTCCCTCTTAGGTGGAGGGAAGGTGGAGGGCGGGGAAGGATGCCCTGGCAAGCCTGGCCACACGGAGCATTGTATGTGTATTTCCACTTTCACACTTCAGTTGCTGTTGCCCCTGACTCATCGGTTACTTAACAAGCTCCAGAACCATCTCTCTTCCTTGTGACACCTAATCACACAGCCCATCTAGCCGGCAAGAATGTGGGCTCCATGGGGGTATTTTGCAGGAGAAGCTTGCTTGTCTGTTTGTCTATGCTTCTGCACTCCCATCTTATGGCCCTGAGAGCCACACAAGGACGAAGACACTAACCTTTCTTTCTTTTGCAATGTGCAGGTGGGTGTGCATGCGTGTGGATAGAATTTTATTCATCGCAGAGAGAAATCATGGCCCATCTGGCTAGTATTTCTAGCAAAAAATCAACAGCACATAAGTCAGGTAGTCTGCTAAGCAGTTTATGTGAGATAACTTGTAGAATGCTCATAATACCCTTGCGGAGACTGATGCTTTTTAAAATCACCATTTTACAGATAAGGACTGGGATTTAGCTCAGTTGGTAGAGCACTGCGCTGTAGTCTCTAAGGTCCCGAGTTCGATTCCCAGCACAGCAAAAATGGGAGAAGGGCCTGGCAACCCACTCCCAAGGCAATCCCGAAACAGTCAGCCATTGAAAACCCTATGGGGGTCGCTATGAGTCGGATACCAACTCGACGACACCTAACAACAACAACAACAACATTTTACAGATAAGGAGACTGTGGCACAGAGAATGCCTGGCTCAAAGCGTGCGACTTGTGAGTGTCTAAGACAGGAGTTGACCCCAGCCTGTCTGCTTCCAAAGCTGTACACACAAATCCCCTGGAGACTGCATTAAAACGCACATGCTGATTCAGTAGGTCTGGACTGAGGCCGAAGACTTAGCATTTCTAAGAGGTTGTCACATGATCTTCATGCTGCTGGGCTGAGCACACATTTTAAGTCACATGGATAAAAATCATACTACAGTTCCTTCTGACCTTTAGGTAAGACTACAGGATATTCCATTAAATTCTTTCCTGGAAGGAATTTCCTGAAATAGAATCATAGGAAAGCTTTGTGGCTGAGTCCCAGGTTTCATCATTATGACCTTGGGGACCTGCCATTCTCAGAAACTCAGTTTCCTCATCTGTAATTGGTAACAACAGTACCCCCTGAAAGATGATTGCACAGGATCAGATGTGATTTTAAAAAAAAGCCCCATAGACTGCAACAAAAGCTATCAGAGTAACTTGTTATTAAAGTACTAAAACCCCAAATAATATCATTACTAATAACAATTTCTGGTTCAACGTACCATGGATAGAGTTCTGCGTTGTAGTCATTCCAATTTTAGTTCCTTCTCTTGACCTTTATTATTATTTTTTTAACCATCTGTCTAATGATCAAGGGTAAAAAGATTCATCACAGTGTTTTATTGCACTAATTAGAGACCTTCACTACTTCAGCACTTGAGCCCTATGGAAGTCTCTGTGAAGTGTTTTATACTCACAAAGTGATTCTCCTAAAACTCTTCCCTCTATGGAAAAAGAGATGAAACAGGAAGAAAGTCTGGGTCCCCCCCACACACACCACCAAGTGAGATGACAAAGGAAATAGGACCACTAAGCAAAGCTGATACCCACTGCTGAACTCTCAGCCATGATAGTCCAGCATGGAGAACAACAGATGAGGCAGTGGATGCTGCTAACCTGAACGAATGAATGACAGATTAGTGGAACTGAGGTATGTCTCATTGTTGTTAGGTGCCGTCAAGTGCAGTCCAACTCATAGCGACCCTATGTACAATAGAACAAAATACTCCCTGACACTGTGCAATGCCTGGCACTATGGCCAACGCTTTTCTGCTATTCATAGGGTTTTCAAAGGCAGATTGTTTCTGCAGGGATGCCAGGCTCTTCTCCTTTGCTTGCAGCATTGCCAATACAATACACTAAACTCATGGGCTATTAAGTTATCTGCTGCTCTTTGCTTTAGGTGTTGAATCCTATCCCCCTTCCCTTGACTCTAAGCTGGACTTTAGACTTGATTTACACCAATAGAATGTGGTGAAAGTCACATGCTGGGGCCTAGCCCAGCCCTTTAAAGGACTGACAGCTTCTTCTTTCTCCCACTCAGAAGCCAGCTGTGTGCTCTGAAGAACTTGGTGCAGACTGCTGAAAGGAAGGAAGCCATTTGTGGGAACGGGCTTTGGGGATGGGGTACCCTCTTGGGCATCATAGCTCCAGACCAGCTCCCAGTGGAAGGCAGCCTCATGAGCACCCTCAGCTCCACCATTTGTAGAGAAAGAACCACCCAGCTCTGCCCACAGGATTGTGAGAAATGATACACTGTTGTTGTTTTAAGCTTGTATGTTTTGGAATGGCTATGTGCACAGCCATTGATAAATCAGTAGACACCTCTTGGATTTAAAACTTTTTCTACTCTTCCTTTCCATTTATATACCTAACAAATATTTCCTATGTATTAGACAATGGCTCATAGTATAGTCCCCACTCCAGGAGCATAAACATCACTTGGAAAAGTAATGGAATTGGAAATCCTAAGCCCCACTGAAGCTCCACAGCATCAGAATCTCAAGGGCGTATATAAAATTGTCCCCACAAGCTCCTGTTTGAACATTTGGCCCCTACCTAGTGGTGCTATTTTTTGGAGGCTGTGGAGTCTTTAGAAGGTGGCACCAAGCTGGTGGGAGAACGTCACTAGGGGTGGGCTTTTGAAGGTGATACCCGGCCCCTGATTCTGGTCAAGCTCTCTGTTCCTGGTCTGCCATGATGTGAACAGCTCTCCTCAGCCGTGCTGTCCCCACCTCTAAGTACTATACCCTCTGAACCCATGAGCCAAAATAAACCTTTCCTTTCTAAGTTGTCTATGTCCAATATTTTGGTTACAACAATGTGTAAATAGCTAATACAAGTATTAACAAGCTTTTTGGGTGATTCTAATACAGCATTCAAATTTAAGGACCCCTGGGCTCAGCCAGTGGTTCTCCATCCTAGCTGTGCATTTTAGTCATCTGTCATCTCTGAGAATGAGTGCTAGCTCTGTGCTTACCTCAGCTCTACAGAATCAAGTAGGTGATATTGAAAGGACTCCATGCTGGCTTTGCTGGGCAACAGTGTGGTATAGAGGAATTAAAGATAGTCCTTAAAATGTTTAGGTCTACTAGGTCAGTGGTGCTCAAATTTAAAGCACAAAGGATTCACCTGGGAATCTGGTCAAAGTACAGATTCAATGGCTCTGGGGTCAACCTGACATTATGCATTTCCAATACAGTCAACCCTTGGTACTCCTGGGGAATTGGTACTCCTTGCGGATACTGCAGTACCCCTCATGGATACCAAAATCTGTGGATGCTCAAGTCCCATATATGTTGGCATAGCATTTGCATATAGCCTATGTACATCCTCCTGTATACTTTAAATCCTGTCTAGATTACTTGTAGCCTACAGCAGTAGCCCTGAGGTATCCGATCCCATCAAATCTCAGAAACTAAGCAGGGTCAGGCCTGGTTAGTACTTGGATGGGAGACTGCCTGGGAACACCAGATACTGTAGGCTTGGGAGATGGACCTGGCAACCCACTCCCAAAAATCAATCTGCCATTGAAAACCCTATGAACAGCAGAGAAGTACTAACAATAGTGCTTCACCTGTTGTACATAGGGTCGCTATGAGTCAGATACCGACTGGATGGCACCTAACAACAACAACAACAACAACAGATTACTTATAATATGTAATACAATGCAAATGTTATGTAGTTGTTGCATTGTTTAGGGATTAATGACAAGAAAACAAAGTCTGTACAAGTTCAGCACAGACACCCTTTTTTTCTGAATAGTTTCAGTCTGCAGTTGGTTGAATCAGCAGATTCCAAATCTGCAAATCCAGAAGGCTGGCTGTGTACTTACTCCCAGGTGAAGCTGATGTTATAAACCTCGACTGGGGTAGCAAAGCTCTGGGGAGTCATCATCTCCTCTGGAAACTCTTAAAAGGCAGTTTTATACTACGCATACGTGCACTATAAATGCTTTAACCGAGCAGCTACACAAAGTGCTTCTGAGGTGGCCTCTACATTCCCACCACACAGTCCTCAAGGAAGACTCCAGACGGGAGACACCAGTTCAGCTTTGTCTCAAAAGATGAAAAAAGTTTTGCTCAGTAGACATGGAGAACGATGTTCTGAAGCAAAGAGAAGGGCTTCTGGGGAGAAAGCCCTAAAAAAGCCACTCAGCCTGGTTGAGGTCTAGACGGGGTAGGATGAGGAAAGGGAAATGAAGCTGGAAATCATTTTTGTCCAGATTATGAACAGTTTTGAACAGTAGACTAAAAACGCCCAGTATTATCATGGGGATCTCAAGAAGACATGAAAGTTTCCTCTGCAGGGACATGTGAGCTGAGCTATGCTCTCTGCATTTCCAAAACAGTCAAACCTCAGTACTCCTGGGGGATTGGTACTCCTTGTGGATACCCCAGTACCCTTCATGGATACCAAAATCTGTGGATGCTCAAGTCTGGTATATGTTGGTATAGTATTTGCGCATAACCTACATATATCTTCTTGTACACTTTAAATCTTCTCTAGATTGCTTGTAATATGTAATACAATGCAAATGTTATGTAAATAGCTATTGAATTATTTAGGGATTAATGACAGGAAAACAAAGTGATATTGTCTCTGTGCAGGGAATCTTGGTTCCCACACAAAGTAGAGGGGTTACCCTGATTGCCCATCTTTCTCTTGACTGCAAGATTTATGTCACAAGACAGAGAGACACCAGGAAGACTTAGGGGCCTGGAATGAAACACTATAGACACATATTTTGAAACCGGCAACTCGTCTTCCTTGAAAGAGGACAATTCTTCACTCTTTTTGAGAAATCGTCCTGAGGAGGAGGAGGAACAAGGTTTCCTCTTGCAGAGAGCATAGCTCAGCTCACAGGTTCCAGGAAGTCATGTTCTCCATACCACACTGCACACAAAAATGTGCGTGATGGAATGAAAATCCCTTCTGCCTGGCTACCTGTGGGCTGCCTCGGTTACTATGGAAAATCCTTGATTAAAGTCAGCAGAAGAATTTCCTAGCTCGCGCCTATTATTAATAGGAGCCTCAGCCTTGGCGCTGACATTCAAGAGTGTGTTCTTTAAGAAGTCATTGCACAAGCAGGTGATTAAACCCCTATGTTTTTTTAAAAGCAAAGAGAATGCACCCACCTTCACCAAGCTGACTACACTGTTTAATAACCCACGCCGCCCTGCTCAGTTAGCATGAGAACAAAACAGCAACCATGAAATTATTTTAACAAGATCATAAAAAAAACAATTTGCTTGAGTGATGTTTAGGGAGGGGGGCACCCACCCTCTCTCTAAACTAATTAAACTGTACTGTGTGTCCTTGTGTAGTTCCTGACATTTTTCTGGTTCACTCAGCTTGAATACTTACACAAGGATCGGCGCCAAGCTCCCAAATGGCTAACTCGCAACAAAAGCAGGGTCCCCCAAGAATTCTCTCGGGCATCCAGCAAATTGAAGGGAAGTTATTTTGGGTTAATCAATGTGCTTCGCTTGCAATCACATCTTGCCTCAGAGAACAGAAAGAAAACAAGGAATCGCTATTTAAAGTCCAATGTAGGATGAGCTAGGAAGTGACATTGACTTTGTTTCATATATACATTTTAATTTTAGTTTGTAAAATCACACCTTACTTTGGAGAAAGCCATGGACAACAACCTCTCTTTTCTTATCCTCCCTCCACTTCATCTCAAGATAATTTATGTCTCTCTCAGTCACTCACTGTTACCAGAAGCTACTGGCAGTTTCCTGAACATTGTTACAGGCAAGTGGTCTATTCTTGGCCTGGTAGGATCTAGACATTGATTAATGGTGGAGGATTCTGGTTTCTGGCAAGACAAGCCTTCGTTTAAGCTGGAGAGGGCTTCAGGTGGTGGTCAGCCTCTCATCAATGTCAAACTGGGAAACAGAATGAATATCTGCACACGGCACCATCATGTGTGTGGTAGACACAAACCCCTGCTGAAAAGTGTGTATTTAGCACGAATATCATGGCCTTAAACTCTGTCAGACTAATGTTTTCCAACCCTTTCGGAGTTTCAAGAGAATCCTCCCCTTTGAAAAGCTCTTTCACGTTGACGAAGCAATCCTTCAAATTCTGAAGAACTGTGGAACACAGATAAAGCATCCAACCCAATTCATTTCCATTGAAAACGCTGTAGAGTGAGCACCTGCCGCATGGGAGATAGCGATGGGGCACCATCCTTTGGAAGAGCAAGATGAAACTGATAGAGATGCTGCCCGACTTCAAGGAAATTAGACTGTCCTCATTTAAGAGAGGAATCAGTGTGATGAACGGCAGCCCTGCTCGCAGTGATAAGCCCCAACATTTTCATTACCCACTACAATATGCAAAGTGCATGCATAGATGTGTGTGTGTGTGTGTGTGTGTGTGTGTGTGTGTGTGTGTGTGTGTGTACAGCTACAAACCTGCTCTTATCTCCTGGCGATGGAGGCTGGTGGTCTTGGACTGCTTTCTCACTGGCTCATCCAAGTCAGTGGGAGAAAAAAATCTCAGCTGGAGTCCTGGGTATGATGGAGAGGAAAACAACTAGGTGACAGACTAAGAAAATATGGGCTCTTGGAGGCAGGCACAGGAGTGAATCTTGGCTGTGCTCACTCAGAGCCTGTCAAACATGGGACAAAATACCTACTTCTCAAGATCATTGAGAGACATCTCTAAGACACAGTGCTCTTCTCTAATGCCTGGGGCAGGGCCAGTTCTCAATGCCCATCACATCCCTTCTCCCCCTGTATGATGCTTGCTTTCTCAACCCCACGTGTGCCTGTGTGGACCTGGTGGGTCATGTTGCAGTTCTGCCCTGCTGTCCCTTAGCAGCATCTCCCGTCCAGTGCCATCGCACACCCTGTCTCTTGCCCCAGGGCTCTATGAATGGTGCTGTGTCGCTCTTTGCAGAACAGCTGCCTCGCCTCTGTTTGGAGGAGGGGCTGCTGGGAAGGGAAGCTGCCAGGAAGCCCAGAAGCTTAAGTTGGGCTACTTCCTGTTTTGAAACCCAGGGACGTGTTTGCAATGTAGGATGGGCAGTAGAGTTTGGGGAAGGTAGTTCCCAATGTCCTATGCGTAATGGGCTGCCTGTGGCCTGTAGTGAGCATGACTCGGCAGTGGGCTCTTGAATCTGCTTCTGGCTTAAGCATATGTCTTCTCTTTATGGGATTGCCCTTTTGTCAAAATCCAAGATGCCAGAAGGCAACAAGGTATCGTGGCCTGAGCTGGTGTAGGAAAGGGAGCCTGATGGGAGGTGCTACTTAATCTTTGATACTCCTTCATTGTCCCCAGGAAAAGAAGAAGAGGAGATCGCCTGGAGAGATCTCCTTACAAGCTAGAGCTCACCAGAAGCACAACACCTGGCCCTTGACTCGGATGCCATAATCACCATGCCCTGCCCAGCCACCGTTTTCTCCTGCTTGGATGCCTGCAGTAGGCTCTGAATCTCTGCTTTCTGCCCTCCCACCCTGGCCCTCCTTCTTCTCCTAGTCCTAGCTGCAGTTAGCATCATGTTTTCAGAATGTAGCTCTGTGACTCAGGCCTGGGCAGCCAGAGTATGGCATCTGCTGACCAGTGTGACTGGTTCAGGGTTGGGCTGTAATCTAAGCTAGTGAATAATTATAACTCTCATCTACTAAGCACTTGCTGTGTGCCAGACATGGGCAAAACACTTACCCACCAGCATCCCACTTGACCCTCCCAACAATCCCATGGGGCCAGCACTCTCCTTATTAGAGGTGTATAAGCTTGCCAAATGAATCTAATGAGGTCACCGTCAGAACTTGAACTCAATTCTTTCTGACTCCAGACACCAAAACTTATACTTCAGTGTAAGAGGAGCCATCAAGTGTTCTTCGAATGTTTCCTCCCAAGCACAACATTTTCGGATTTTAAGTGTGTGTTTTCCAGGGCAGCTGGCATTGTGGGGCAATAGGAACACAGTAAGGAGAATGAGGACCTGCCAAACAGCCTGGGTGCTTGGCACTCACAGAAATTATCTTCTTCCCCCTCCTGCCTGCAATGAGAGGGCAACATGTCTGCTGCCTCCAGGACTGGATATTTCTTTTCTTTGTTGTTCTGAATAAAATGCTACCACGTTATCATAATCGGCTATATCTTGGGGGATCGATCCGTTCCTTCCTTTGATATTGATGTGCCCATTTTAGTGTATTCATGCTAGGATGAAGTCACCTGGAAGATTTTTGCCTTTTTGGTTTAGTATGAAACAGAATGGGCTTTGTGACAATTAACCAACTCATTAGTGCATTACAGAGGCTAATCTGAGCAAGAAAGAGTCCCTTGTGCCGTGGGATCTGGGTCAGAAGGATCAGTGTTAAGGGCTATATGATCTCCAACAGGGCACAGGAACTGGACAAACCTATCCATTGATGGGACTACTGGGGGTCAGAAAATGATACCCCAAAATGAAGCCCTTTGAAGCAAAGCTGCTCTCTGACCCCCCCTTCCTGTCTTTTGCCCCTCATACTCCCCTGAGGGAAGCCATAGAAAATAGAACTCTTCTTCAAGGCATGACATGGAAACCAGAATCTCCTTTCGCCAAAGCTGGCCACGAAGCCTAAACATGTTGCTCTGATTTCCCCCCCGCCTTTCTGAATAACATCAGACCACAAAATAATTCAGACTGTCATTCCGGAGAGGTCCTGCCTATACTGGAGAGGAAGAAATGCTACAACTGAGGGACTGAGAAGAATCCAAGCAGACAGGCCTGGCTGGCTTTCCCTGCATGGTCTGTGAACAATAGCTCAGATCTATTTGCCCAACCACATTGCTACTCTGCCGTCTCTGCTTCGTTGAACCTACAGGTAAAAATGGGTAGTGTACTCTGGGCCATTCCGTCTTCATTCCAAAGTCTCCTGTATATGTCAAATTCTGATTAAATCAATGTATGAGGATTTCTCTTGTTAAACTGTCTTTTGATACAAGGAAGTTGACTGTGACCCTTTACCACAGGTAGGAAGCTATCCCCCCTTCCTCCCCTACAGCTCTGGCTGAGAGGGATAATCCTACATCTTGGATCTGGTAGAGGCTGCACTGATTTAAGTCATGTGCTCAGCATAATGCATGGCTCATAATAAAGACTCAATAAACTGTAGCTCTTTTCATTAATTTCCTACTTAGAGGAAGAGTTGATTTTAACTCTCATAATTATTGGATTGGCCTGTAGCCATACCACTGTGGCATCTGATCCCATCAGATATCAGAAGCTAAGCAGGGTCGGGCCTGGTTAAAACTTGAATGGGAGACTGCCTGGGAACACCAGATGCTGTAGCCTTGGGAGAAGGAACCGGCAACCCATTCCCAAAATACAATCAGCCATTGAAAACCCTATGAATAGCAGAGACGCACTGACAATAGTGTTTCCTCTGTTGTATGTAGGGTTGCTATGACTCAGACACCCACTCAATGGCATCTAACAACAATAACAATTATTGGATTAATTTATACCTTCGAATTCAAAAATGGTCTCAGTTGGTAGAATGCTGTTCTGTGTTCTCTGAGGCCATGGGCTTGATCGCCAGTGCCATAAAAATGGGAGAAGGACCTGGCCAAACAATCCCCAAACCATCTGCCATTGAAAACCCTATGAACATCAGAGAAGCACAGACATAGGTCTGGGCATAGCTCAGTGCCAGGGAGTGTTTTGTTCTGTTGTACACAGGGTCGCTATGAGTCAGTCTCAACTCTATGGCACCTGACAACAACAAAAAATTCAAATTCACCTTGCTGGTGGATACATAGCCCAGGACTCAGTCCTTCCTCCTCCTGTGTCTCCCTTTTTAAATCAATGTTATTTGTCTCATAACTTGATTGTTAATATCACTGAGTTCTGCTTTTTATTTAACAGGAAAATGTACACGGCATGGCATTTTCTACAGGGAGAACTATGATGAATGCTTAGAGTAGTCCAAATCACAGAGGCAGAGAGTAGAATGGTGGTTGTTAGGAACTGTGGGCGTGGGAGCTGCTGTTAAATGGATATAGAGTTTCAGTTTTATAACATGGAAAGAGTCATGAAGATGGGTGCCGGGATGTTTGAGCAACATTGTGAATGTTTTTAAGGTCGTTGAACTTATATTTAGGAATGATTAAGATGGAAAGTTTTACACTCTTTGTATTTAACCACCACAACAAAAAAATTGGGAAGCAGCTCATTGGATTTTCTGATGATAAATTCAATATCCATACATTCTAGAAAAGTTAAAAAAATCAGAAAATTAAAAACGAAGGCATTAACACTACTGTTTTGCCACTTGGGGAAATCTGATCAAAAGATCTACTCTATTTCCTTCAAAATATTTGTTAATGTTTATGTTTTTTAAAAATAAATAGTATTCTTCTGTGTTTAAAAAAATGTGTGTCACTTCTTTCTTAGGTGCCAAAGAAACTTTTTCTCCTGAGTTATTAGTATACGTTTCCTTTATGTGATACAAATAATGTAGCATCTTTTTTTTTTTTTTTTCACATTTCAAGCATCACCATGTCCTGGCCCCTTAGGTGCTGTCAAGTCGTGTCTGACTCATAGTGACCCTTACAGGGTCTTCAAGGGTAGACGTTTTCTGGGATTGCCTCGGGAGTGGATGGCCACCTCCTTCTCCCATGTTTGCGGTGCTGAGAATTGAACCCAGGACCTCAGAGGCAGCAGAGCAGCGCTCTACCACCTGAGCTAAATCCCAGCCTGTCCTGGCCCCTAGGAAACTCAAAAGCCATATATGTGACTCAACTTTGATAAAAGCCTAGAATCCTTTGTTTGATTGTTTATATTCTAACTTTCTTCCTGGTCTTGATCTATTAAATCTATTTTTCCTTAATCCTGATTTGTTCTTTATTTACAGTTTTCTAGTTTATTGTAGTATATTATGTAATTTTATATAAATCATTGTAAGCTGCACATGGAAATGAGTTAGTTGTATATAACAGTCATTGGGAGGGTGATTTATCAAAATATTAAACTTTTAAAACTGTTACAACCACATAAGCTGGAAGATGCAGGTGATAATGAAGTGGAGAGAGGTCAGTCCGATTGTGTTTGAGAGAGAGACAAATGGACAGCCAGGGAGAACAGCTTCAGCCACCATGTGTCTAGTTCTTTGGTCTGCTTGAGTTCCTGGTAACAGCTTGTCACTTGAGAGTGTTTGTGAGCTCTACCTGCTGTCCTCTGATAAGCCTGGATGACTCATTTCTCTCTAGCTGGTACATCTGTCACAGCCTTCTCACCACTCTGTGGGCTCCAGAATTTGCGCCTCCCATCCCCTGTCTCCTGGCTCCCAGGGTGGTTTTCTTTTTGTTTTCAATGCAAATATAAGCACATGACTACCCTGCTTAAGCCCTTCAGTGTCACCCACAAAGTAGGTTTTGAAATTTCCTAAACAGGCGCCACCCACTCATTGTGTAATGGAGAAGAGGGAGACCCAGAGAAGAAAAACAAGGTAGTGGCACTGGCTGGAGCAGAACTGAGGTTTTACTGCTGTGTTCATTGATTGCACCATGCACACACTTATTTACTCAGCAACTGTTGATGAGGACTAATAGTCATTGGGCGCTGGAGGCCCCAGAGACACAGAAGAGAGGAGACGGCCACAGGGCCAGTTCTTTTCCTGACTCACATTCAGCAGAGGCAAGGCACGAGAAACAGATCAACACAGCAATGGACAAGGTGATTTCAGATCGCGAAGAGTACAGTGCAGGCTAAAAAGGAGCGCCATGCTTGAGAGTAAGTGGGTCGGGGTGGAGAGGTGGCAGAGAGACGACCAAAGGTAGGATAGCCTGGGAGGGTCTCTTGGATTGACACGTTTAGGCCAGCAATCAGCACAGGGCATGATTTGGGTTTAGCTCAGTTGGTAGAGCTCTGTGCTGCAGTCTCTGAGGTCCGGAGTTCAATTCCCAGCACCGCAAAAATGGGAGAAGGACCTGGCAATCTACTCCCAAGGCAATCCCGAAACGGTCAGCCATCGAAAACCCTATGAGGGTCGCTATGAGTAGGATACCAACTCGATGGCACCCAACAACCACAACAACAATGTGCATAAGGTCGCACATGAGGGCACCTGCTTGGCTTCTCCCAAGATCAGAAAGGTGCTGTGTGCATAAGGAGGGCTGGAAGAGGCAGCTCGAAAGAGCTGGAAGGTCTCCTGCTAAGTCATCACGACGCTGGTTGCGATGGAGCTCATCACACACTGAGGTGTGTTTCCCGATCAGAGGCCTTGATAGCAAAGTCAGAGAGGAGCCGGGGAGCTGGGCTTTTCCTCCCCCGCCCACCGCAACCAAAGCTTGCCCTTTCTTGCAGGACCAGATTTACACCTAGCATTATTTTTAGCCTTCTCTCTCCAGCTCGGCTAATGCACCCCGCATGAAAGAGAAGATACCTTTATCTTTGTGCTGGAGAAATGCTTGAGAGGCAGTGTGGCGGTGGGAAAGGGCATAGGCTTTGGAGTGAAGGAAAACTGGGTTGGAACCTGAGTCCATTGAGAAACTAGATGTGGTCTATGAGCAAGAAGAACTTTCCTCTACCCTTAGTGCCCCTTTGGCAAATGAAGTTAGTAATGACTGGGGTGTCTATGGTGCTTTAGAGCCCTTATAAAAAATAGCCTGTCAACTCATCTTCCTAAGAGCCTTCTTATGGTACTGTTGCCATTAAATCATTTTACAAACTAGACCTAGAGTGGGACACTTGGAGTCCAAACCCAAGTGTGGGCCAGAGTCAGTCCCCCTGGCTGCTAGACTGGACTGTCCTGCATGTGGTGCTGCTGTTAGGAGTTTTCAAAGAATGGGGATCAGTAAAAGGCCCAGCTCCAAGCTTCAGCCCCGGCATATCTAATCCATCTCCTGTTGACTCTAAGGAAGTAGGTGCAGGGTGCTCCACAGCTATAGATGTGCTGCTCCCCAGGGTCCCCAGCCCAGCAGCCAGATGCCCAGACTTTCTGCTATGGGGAGCAAATGGGTTTAACTTCTTCCTGCTGTAGTGGTCGTCTCCCAGCTGTGACCCTTTCTTCTAGATTCATAGTTATTCAAAGACCACAGGATCCTGCGCAGAGCTGGTTTCTCTTCTGAGTGTGTGCTATGTACATTCCCCCATCATAGAGAGTATAAACCCATTTGGTAGTTTCCTCACTTGCCCTGGGCAAGAGTACAAAGAGATATCATCCATCTAAAATACTAAGTTATAAATCCACATATCATCCATCTAAGTATTAAGTTATAAATCGCGCTAACCAACTGTTAAATGAGAAATGTCCCATCCATATACCTTGGCAAATATATCTGCCTACTGATGTAGAAGGCCAAGACTGAATTTAGAAATCTCAGATGCCTCAAAGTGGCTACACAGGAGAGCTTGTTCCCAGCTCCAGGCCTGGCCCCTGCCCACACTCCTCCTCCCTCCTTGGCCTGTCTGTCCTGTGCTGAGAGGGGCCTTGTGCAGGCCAAACCACTTGAGGGTACCCAGCTTTGTGTCCATGCTGCATTAACCACTCTGCTCCTCCCCAGCAGCCACCCTTAGCCACCAACAGTCTTCAAGGTTTGCACATGAGCAGGTGCTCAGGCTTTGGGAGGACAGAGCTGGGGAAAGTGAAGTTCCCCTAACTGAGCTTGTAGCTATTTGGGAGGGTATCCATGGTGTCCAGTGCACATATAAAGAAGGTGATCTAAAATAACTCGGACAGAAACATCATGTTTGCCACAAATGTGAGCACCATGTGGAATTTAAAACATTTAAGTAGCCCACAGGCTAGCTCAGTTGGTAGAGTGCTGCTCTGCAGTCTCTGAGGTCCCAGGTTCGATTCCCAGCACCACAAAAATGGGAGAAGGACGTGGCAATCCACTCCCAAGACAATCCCGAAACAGTCAGCCATTGGAAACCCTATGAGGGTCTCTATGAGTCAGACACGACTTGACAGCACCTAACAACAACAACAAGTAGCCCATATTTAAGAAAAAAAGTGTGAAGCAGACAAATTTAATTTTAGCAATATATTTTATTAAACTCAATACATCCAAAAAATAATCATTCCAATGTGTAATCAGTAATAAAAACATGATAGAATTTACACTTTTTTTGTATTATCTTTGGAATCTAGTATACTTATTCTTCATTGACACTACCTCTCACGTAGGACTGGCCACCTTTCAGGGGTGATGAACCACTTTATCTGGCAGCACAAATCTAGAACTTTGCTCCTCAAAATGTGGTGTGTGGAGCAGCCACATCAGTAGCCCCTGCAGTATCTCAGGCCCTGTCCCAGACAGAACCAACATTTTAACAAGCTCACCAGCTAATAGAAATGCACATTAGAGTGTATGGCACAGGTGGCCATTGAAGGCTCCTGGGCATATCCCCATGACCTACCATCTCTACCCAGAGAGGGCCAGAGCTGGACTGGGAGCAGGGAAGGGGATCATCTTGGGGTGATTGCGCCTGACTCATCCTACAGATTCAAGCGGCCTCCCCCTGAGATGCCCTCGATTATGCAAAATACGACCAGCATGGCATAATAAAGAAAAATGTGGAGGGCTTAGAGAAGAGGAAGTGCCTTCATAGAAGCAGAAATGGAGACATCTGTGAGAAGGAAAATGATGACAAAGGATGTGTCCACAGGGAGACAGCTTGCTGAGAGTCCAAGAGGCAGGTCTGGGACAGGAAGCTCTAAGGGGCCCCCAGCTCTGATGGGAGACAATGGTAAATGGTTTGTACCGGTTTCTGGACATAACCAGGTGGGTATCTAATCTATGAGAGAAGCCCAAGGTCACTACATAGGAAGCTTCTGAGAAGAGTTACACAGAAAGATGGTTCACACACTGGATCCTTGATCACGAGCTCGTCACTGTAAAATCACAGCTGGATCTCAGTAGATTAAACTTGCTAGTAGTGTGACTTGACATTTTGTACTGAAGGTAGAAACCAGCTTTGAATGCCTTTTCCTTTCCTTTCCTTTCCTTTTCTTTCCTTTCCTTTCATTTCCTCTTTCTTTCTTTCTTTCTTTCTCTTTCTTTCTTTCTTTCTTTCTTTCTTTCTTTCTTTCTTTCTTTTCTTTCTTTCTTTCTCAGTACTGTGGTTTGAAGCTGGACCACTGAGCTGCACCCTCAGCCCAATTTTTTTACTTTTTGAGGCAGAGTCTCGCTAAATTACATAAACTGCCTCTGGTCTCGAACTTGCGATCTTCCTTCCTCCGCCTCCCCAGCCACTGGGATTACAGGCGTGCGCCACTGCGCCTGGCTCAAGAATAGCTCTTAAAATATGGTTCACCTGCATCATCAGCATCCCCCAGAAACTTACCAGAAATGCACATTCTTGGACCCCACTATGTATCCAGTGCCTTAGAAACTGACCAAGTGAGGCCAGCAATTTGGTTTTAACAAGCCCTCCATGTGGTTCTTATGCATGCTTGAGCTTGAGAAGGAATGGCTTAAACAGTAAAGACATTTTCTATTAACAAAAATGTCTGGCAGTAGGACCCACACTGCCAAGACTCTGGGTCAACAGCTCTATGATGCTCTTGATGTTTCCTTCACGAGCAAAAATATGGCTGCCATGGTTTTAAGTATCACAAAATCACCCTGCAGTATCCCAAACAGGAAGCACAGGCTGATGGCTTTTCTTCCTTTTTATTGTTAAAGAGGAAAACCTCCCCCAGGAACCCCCTCAATAGACTTCCCTTGTCAACTCCTGGATCTCGTGCGTGTCCACATGCAAATCATTAGCAAAGGGGAACAAGGTTTCCCCTCCACCCCAGTGACTTAAACTGAGCCCAGTTCATCCTCTTGATCTTGCTGCTGGTTCTCCAATGCCCAAACAAAGTCACTTTCTATTAGCAAGAGAGGACCAGGGATGGGAGTCGGGAGGGGCTGGATGCAGTCAACTAAGTGTATATAATGATTATTGTTCCCATTTTACAGATGTGGGAATTAAAACTCAGTGAGTGAAGACCACAAACCTAGGGAACATGGAGCTGAGATTCAAGTTCGTTTTTCCCTTGACTTCCCAAATTTTTCCACTGCCTCATTCCACGTGAAGATTTATCAATTGACCAGATCCAGTACAGTATAAAGGTGAAGTTCATGAGTCTAAGTGATAGTAACAAACATTCAGATATGGATTAGAATTTGGAACACAGGATGTTGGTAGAACACAAGATGTCACCAGCTGATGACCTCTCTGGAGGTTCACTTCCTTATGCTTTATTTGCCTTCAGCTGTAGCCCTGTGGCGTCCGATTCCCCTAGATCTCAGAACCTAAGCAGGGTTGGGCCTGGTTTGTACCTGGATGGGAGACTGCCTGGGAACACCAGGGGCTGCAGGCTTGGGAGATGGAACTGGCAACCCCCTCCCAAAAATCAATCTGCCATTGAAAACCCTATGCACAGCAGAGAAGCACTGACAATAGTGTTTCCCCTGTTTTAGATAGGGTCGCTATGAGTTGGATACTGACTAGACGGCACCTAACAACAAGAACAACACTGCTTTATTTGATAAGAGATTTAATTTTCTTAAATTCATCTTCAGTATTTAATATTTGTAGATTTCACTTAAAAGTCCAGTTTCTACATACATTTGAAGAAAAACAAGGGTACCTGGCCGCACTGGACCAACATTCTTTCATGGCAGGAATTGGTGGGAGCTGAACGATGGCTGTTCCCTTTCCCATGGAACAGGGCATCCTCACTGTCTCAAGCCTCACCATTCTCCACAGTTTTACACCTGGCCCAGTTCACCTATTTGTATCACCTGCCTTTCCTAGCTTTCTTCTGAAGCTCCCCATATTTTCTGTGCAAGTTTGCCCTATTTCAAGTCTCCATGTGCCCTCTGAGACTTGTTCTAGTTGTAAAACATTACCTGGGGACTAAATGTCTTCTCATGTAAGCCACTACCAGAGGAAGTGGTCTATAAAGTTTGGGCTTATTTCTTAACCTGGTGTTTTAATTCTACAGAACTATCTTCTCCATCAAAAACACTTAAGTTCCTGTATAAATTCATTTGAATGGTGTTTCCTGGGATCACTCTGTTGGAAAAGGAAAAGGAACCTAATAGTAATAATAAAAATGGTATTGATAATAGTATAGCTGAGAAGTGAGATAATGCATGGAAAAGCCCTTGCCCAGCTCTGTGCCACCTCTACAGACACAGTCCCTTGGGGAATTCTTATCCAGAATTGGGGGAGAGCCAGCAACAGAAGCAGACTGCTACAATGGAATCCCATCAGTGCTGCCATCGAGGTAGACATGGGGTGCTCTCTGATCCTGGAGGACCAGCACCTTCCATGAGATGGCGAAACTTCCTGAGGAAGTAGTGACTGAATCTGGAAGTTAGAATCAGCCAAACAAAAAAGACAAGAGCAATGCAGGCCAAAGGAACAGCAGGAGCAAAGGGCTGGGCACAGGCCTTTGTGGTGCTATGTTACAACTGAACCGTCCCTGGAACTCTGAGAGAGAAGATGTGGGTGAGACCAGAGGCATAAGCAGCAGGTCCCTGAGAACCAGGGAAATGGAGATGCTAAGTGAGGCGGCATGCAGAGATGCGACATGACCATGTTGCGGGGTGGCTTTGAACCCTGTGACTGCTCAGTACTATTAACTGCTCAGGAAAGCAGGAGGCTAATATTTGCCCTCCTTTTCCAGGGTTCCCTCATCATTCCCCACCCCCTTTAATATTTTTTAGTATTGAGGGGCTGAACTCAGCATCTCACTTGCACTTTGCAAGTGCTCTACCACTGTGCTGCACCCCAGCCACTTTTTTATTTTATTTTTATTTGGAGTCAGGGTCTTGCTAAGTTATGCAGGCTGCCTCTGGCCTCGAACATGTGATCCTTGGAATGACAGGTGTGTGCCACTGCACCTGGCTTCCAGGGTTCTCCACCTCTGCCATAGACACTGCCATACCCAACTGATTGAGTCAGAAATTGGGACATTCTCTTTACCCCTTCTTCTCTTATCTTCTGATCTCCAAGACTTGTAGTATCTGCATTCTCAATATCTTCCACACACTCATCCCTGAACTTCTCTGCCAGTGCCATCACCATCATTGTTCCCAGTCACCTCCTGAGGGTCCCTTGCCTTCAAGCTATTTTGTACACCATGGCCAAGGTGGTCTTTCTAAGATGCAGGCTTCATCTTGACATTCCTTGGCACAAAAACCCTTCAGAGACTCTTATATCTGTCAAAGTTCCTATTGCAATCAGAACTCTAGCTTATTTAAACAGAAAATATGTATATATAAAGGATATGGAATGGCCCACAAAGCCATCAGAATTTTGTTTGTAAGCTATTGCAAGACAAAGGACCTACCTCATGTCTCTATCTTCTGTTGCTGTGCAGCAAACCATGGCTAGCTCAGTAGCTTAACACAACCACCATATGCTTGCTCCTCTGACAGTGTAGGTTGACTGGGCTCTGGAGGGAAGGGCTGTTCCTTGTGTTGGTAGGGGCTGTGGTCACCTGGAGCCTCAATGCACTGAAATGGCTCACTCTCCTGGCTGGTGGCTGGTTCTGGCTATCAGCAGGGGGCTCAGCTGGAGCTGTGAACCAGAGCTTCTCAGTTCTTCCCCATGTGATCTGTCCACATGGCGTGGGTGGCTGGATTCCAAAAGGGAGTAATCCAAGGTGTGCAAATGAAAACCTCTGATCCAGAAGGCCCAGTCTCAGGAGTTAAACAGCACCACTCCAGCTGCATTAGATTGCTAATGCAAGTCATGGGCCAGTCTGGATTGAAAATAGACTCCGCTTCTTTTTTTTTGTAGTACTGGGGTTTGAACCCAGGGCCTCACGCTTGCATGGTTTGCAAGTGCTCTACCACTGAGCAGCATCCCAGCCCATTTTTTACTTTTTGAGACAGGGTCTCACTAAATTACACAGACTGTCTCTGGTCTCGAACTTATGATCCGCCTGCCTCTGCCTCCCAAATTGCTGGGATTACAGCCGTGCGCTATGGCACCCGGCTAGACTCCACTTTTTCATGGGAGCTAGGAGAGGCAAAAAATTTGTAGCCATCTTTGTATGCACCATTCTTAACTTTCATATTCTCCTGAGTCATCTAGTTACAAATAAGTATATGTAATAGGTACTTAATAAATATTACTTAATAAATATTTGTTTGGGATTGATCAATTGACTGAGTCATTTACTTATTCATTGATTTGAGAATCACTAGACACAATACAGAACAATACCCTTCTTAGAATCATTGAGAAGGCAGCTCAATAGTCTACAAAGCCAAGCAGACTTGTGGTCAGACCCTACCTCTCTTATGGCCCCAGGGAAGTCACTTAGTCTTTTTGGAACTCAGTTTCTCCATCAATAAAATGGGGATTACTATAACTAGAAATGAGAATAACCATACACACCACGCAAGGCATTTCTAGGTTTTCCTGGTCCTGTGTCCTATCCCTGCTGGTAATCTCGAGGCACTGTGACCTTGTAGAAGAAAATCTTAGTCCCCAGAGAAAGAAGTTTTATTTTTAGTGAAACAAACACAAACAAAAACAAACAAACAAAAACTTTCTTCTGTTACTTTAGAGCACTTTCATTTGGAACTGTTATTATACTACTGACAAAGAAGATGTTGATCTCTTGTTTTCTAAAAAATAGTTGAAGAAAGTCTATAATAGAGGTTGCCTCTGGGGACCAGAAATGAGAGCTAAAGGGGAAGGCTGTGTTGTACTCTTTACTTTCGGCATTCTGAGTTTTTCTCTTCCATCCCTCTCTCTCTTAAAAAAAAAAAATTACAAGTGTTGCCGGGCACAGTGGCACACGCCTGTAATCCCATTGGCTAGGGAGGCAGAGGCAGGAGGATCGCAAGTTCAAGACCAGACACAGTCTGCATAACTTAGCGAGACCCTGTCTCAAAAAGTAAAAAATGGGCTGGGGGTGCAGCTCAGTGGCCCAGCACTTGCAGAGCATGTAAGCATAAGACCCTGAGTCCAACCCCCAGTACCACACACACACACACACACACACACACACACACACACACAAAATTACAAGAGTTGAGGCCATTTCTTCCTGGTCAGTTATCTTGGTGAACACATAGTTGGTCATAAATATAATTCACAGTTACAAAAAATGTAAATCTCATTTTTTCTATAACAAGAATTTATTTTATTTTATTTTATTATTTATGTATTTATTTTTGCGGGAGGTAGGGGTAGACAGTCTTATTATGTATGAGCCCAGGCTGGCCTCAAACCCATGATCCTCCTCCTCCTCTGCCTCCATGCCTCCAGAGTGCTGGGATTGCAGGCCTGCACTATCAACCAGCTGTAACAAGAAATCTTAAAAAGAGCATACAGAGTGGAGCTTCTCTAAGACTCCCTCTTAGCTCTCCACCCCTGCTCCAGTTTCTTCTGGATCCTTGGATCCTAGGCATGATTTTGTGCTTGTTCATTAAATACCTGCTCAGACTTGAGCCAGATCAGGCCACGTCCTGCCATTGCTGGACACCACACAATCTAACTCTCAGTCTGCTCCCCTGACGCCTGCTTCAGTGGCCCCTGCTCTTGTTTACTTGAATCATTTAATGTATGACTACTGGGGCAGCCTAACTGCTAACCTTTCTTTAGCAAGATTATGATGTGTGTATTAGGAGCCAGTTGAGGAGGAGAGGAGGAGCTTGGGAGAGGAAAGGGTGGAAGGAGGCAAGCAAAGAAGGAAGGGAAACCGACTCATAGCAACCCTCATAGGGTTTTCAATGGCAGATTGTTTCAGGATTGCCTTGGGAGTGGATTGCCATGTCTTTCTCCCATTTTTGTGGTGCTGGGAATTGAACTCGGGACCTCCGAGTCTGCAGAGCGGCGCTCTACCAACTGAGCTAAATCCTAGCCCAAAAATGGTGGTGGTGGAGGTGCCCTTATGTTCATTACAAACCCTGGTCTCTTTTTTTTTTTTTTTTGTGGTACTGGGGGTTGAACCCAGGGCCTCGCACTTGCATGCTCTGCAAGTGCTGGACCACTGAGCTGCACCCCCAGCCCATTTTTTTACTTTCTGAAACAGGGTCTCGCTAAGTTATGCAGACTGCCTCTGGTCTTGAACTTGCGATCCTCCTGCCTCTGTCTCCCGAGCTGCTGGGATTACAGGTATGCGCCACCATGCCTGGCTAAATCCTGCTCTTTCTTTAAATCATTTTAAGGGGCAGTCAGATGACCCCCCCAATCAAGTCATTTTGCAGTCTTCACTGATAGCTCTTTCATAGCTTAAACTTCATTGCCCAAAAAGACTTTTTGAAGTCCTGACCCCAAATACCTTCATGTATGACCTTATTTGGAAATAGGGCTGGTGAAGATATAATTGCTAAGATGAAGTCACACTGGAGGCGGGTAGGCCCTTCCTCCAATATGACTGGTGTGTTAGTAAGGAGTAAAGGAATAGAGAAGACACCTAGATACTCAGATGTTTGAGGGGAGAATGCCCTGGGACAATGGAGGCAGGGGGAGTACACAGTTGCAGGCTAAAGAATGCTGCAGATTGATGGCTACCACCAGAAGCTAGCAAGAGACAAGGAAGCATCTTGCCAAGAGTTTCAGAAGGGACATGGCTCTGATGATACCTGACTTTTGACTTCTGCCCTCCAGAACCGGGAGAGAATACATATCTGTTGTTTTCAGTCACCCAGTTTGTCGTTCTGTGTCCTGGCAGCCTTAGCAAACCGATGCAGCTTCATCTTTGTGTCTATAGTTAGACAAGACTCTTTCCAGAGGAATCAGGTGACTGATTTAAATTGGGTGAGTTTGAATAGAATTTTGGAAGCAAACGTGTACTCTCAGTGGATTCTAGAAAGGCCTGATTTCTTCTAAGTGACCTATAAAAATGTAGACACTTGAAAATAAAGCACAGCTCCTTCCTAACTAAAAATAAATCAGTGGTAATAAGTTCTCACGATGACAAGGGCAGAAGGGCAGAATGACGTGGCCTGTGGACAGACGCAGCACGTGCCACCCCAGACTTACCATGTGATCGTCCGCATGGTCTGTCACGAGCACATCAGCCAGCCTCCTGGAGGAAAGAGTCCTGCTGCAGATGGCTGGGAGGAAGAGACCACATATGGAGGTGCAGCCTTGACTTGTTAGGGAACAAAGCAAAAATGGTGCAGCTGGCAGAGAGCAAGAGACAGTGGGGAGGCGGTACAACCCCTAGGGCGGAGGGGATGAAGAAAGGAAATGGTATAATTAGGGTGCATCAGGAATTACAGTCACCAAAGGACACAGAAACAGGCACAAGTGCCATCCAACCAGGCAGGGGTGAGAAAGACTTCATCTTCTGTCTTCTCCTGTTGGTGTCCCCTATTGGCTGAACCCAGCAGGAAGCCCAGCGGGCAAGGGAGCCAGAACAAAGAGAGGGCAAGGAGGGCACAGAGGGGAAGGATCTGGCCATCAAATGGAATATAATCAGTAGGGCAAGTTCTTCTCCTTTCTGAACTTAATATTTCTCTCCACAGGATAGGGCTGGCAATAATGACCTGAGAGGTCAGGAGGGTAAGACATTAACTTGGCAATGAGTTATAAATGGACCTCATGCAATATTTGGCCCAGAGACACTTCCTCCATAAACACCCAGTACATAAACAATTAACTGACTGAATAGATTCTTTTCTTAAGGCACACACAGTATGTTTCCCTTTCTAAAAAAATATTCTCCAATGATAGACTTGGATAAATTATGCCTCGACTCCATGTCATAAAAGGTACAGAGGGAATTGTAGAGCATATTAGAGATAATTAACTCCAAGTTGAATCAGGGCTGCCAGAATTCAGGAAGGACTTCTCGAGTCAATCTTATCCTAAAAAGGCACAAAGGCACATGTACAGGAAGGAAAATAGAAGCCAATTAATTCAAAACATTCTGTACCTTGTGGCCTCAGGAGGTTTAGATGGAGGCACTTAGTGGCTGTGACTGAAATAGCAAGTGCATCCCACAGCACGTGACAGATCCGTGAGAGCTGATTCATCATGGCGTCGGGTGCGCCAAGGTGGTGCCCGTTTCTAGAGACTGTTGACTCAAAAGGCGGCATGCAGATGGAGCTCCATTAAGGCATCTGGGTTTTGGAGGGGTGTTGAAACAAAGGTGAGCTTTGTCTTAGGGGAGTTGTGTTCCAGTGTTTCCCCATTGGTAGGGACCTGATGGAGCACCTGCTATGTGTGGGTTGGTGAGCTGGAAGGCTCCTGCACTTCACGTCAGTGAATCCTCATAACAACCAGCAGAAGCAGATGAGGAAACGGGCTCAGGTTGGGCAGGACCCTTGCCCAACATTCTCTTTACTAGGGGACCCGAGAGGAATTTAAACTTAGGTTGTTTTCATTGTGGACCATGTGATTTTCCCCCCCAATCCAACCATATTGGTTAAACACTTTGGCAACACTCTCAAGGTATGTTCTTAACTAACCCCACAGAACCTTTACCACCATACTGGAAAAAAAGACAAAAGTCAAACAACAACATCAGGAGGGATAAGGGTGGGGGGGGCTTGGACTTAAACTCCAGTTCTACCTCTTCTCTAGAATGCAGTACACATTCAAGTGACTCTCACGCACTCTTTTTTCACACTTTAACATCTTGGAAGTAGGAGTAGATTTTACAGTTGAAGGCAGGTCATAATTGTGGTTATTCTTTCTGAGTGACATATAAAGAAAGTATGGTGAACCCTATCATCGTTGGGCTGGGATTTAGCTCAGTTGGTAGGACACTGCTCTGTAGTATCTGAGGTCATGTGTTTGATTCCAGCACCACAAAAATGGGAGAAGGACATGGCAATCCACTCCAGAGGCAGTTCCAAAACAATCAGCCATTGAAAACCCTTTGAGGGTCACTATGAGTTGGACACGACTGGATAGCACCTAACAACAACAACTATAATTTTTGGTGCCTTATATTTATAGAACATATTTAACCCTCCGTATTATGTATCTATAGATTCAACCAACTGCAGGTGGAAAATGTCTCAGGAAAAATATTGCATCTGTACTAAACACAGACAGACTTTTTCACCATTATTCCCTCAACAATACAGTATAACAACTATATAGGTAGTATTAGGTAGTATAAGTACTTTTGAGATGATTTAAAGTATACTGGAGGACGTGCATAGTTTATGTGCAAACACTATGCCATTTTATATAATGGACTTGAGATTGGATTTTGGTATCCCTCGGGGTCCTGGAACTAATCCGTTATTGACCCCAAGGAATGGATGTATGTTATTATTGTCTTCATTTCTCACAGGTTAGTAACTTTGCTTACTCACAAGCAAAGCTAGGGTCTCCCACGCACCTCGGACTTCACCTCCTCCTAGGACACCTTATTATTTCTATATTTGCCATCTTATCCTATCTCTACTTGGCAGCTTGTTCCTATTTGTATTGGGTGCTATTGGTTGACTTATTAATACTCTCCCCCTCTCCCTCTTGGCTAACAGGACTCTGATTTGCCAGAAGGGTCCACCCATCGGGAGAGGTTATCCCAGCTCATCCCAATTAGATACCCACCAGCAGCCTGGAGAATGGCACTCCCATCCATTGTGGGCAGGTGGGGCTGGGCTTGTGAGCCTGTTCCTATCTAAAGGGCTAGGTCCTGGGGAATACCACTTGGAGCAAGCTCTGCTCCTATAGAAAAGAAATCAGAAAATTTCTTCTTTCCACGAGACACAGTTGAGTGTCTATGTGCCTGTCATTACTTGGGATGCTGCTGGGGTGGGCAGAGTCATGACACAGAAGGAGATCAGGGCTCTGATGATCTGGTTGAGCAGAGCTGTGCCACCCCACTCCTCCCCCCTCCTCTGGAGCACTCCCAGCTCGGTGAGATTAAAAAACGACCTTATCATCGAAGCCACCTTGACTTGGTTTTTCTGCTACTTTCAGCTGAAGGTCCCCTAGTTTATGCTCAGCTTTAGATCATTCCTCTTGCTGTTTTCGTGCACGACCCTGTACCCTGGCTCTACTTCATCCTTTAGGTCCAACTCCAAAGTCACTCCCTGTCATCTCCCTGTTGACTGTCCCCCGACAGTCCATCACTCTCCTCCATCCTGTCCTGTTTCCTGTAGAGCCCTTGGGACTCATTAAATGTCAGTGAGTTAGAGACAGCAGCCTCCTCCCAATGCTAGAACATAGGCCCCAAGGGAGCAGGGATTGTGTCTGTCTTCTTCACTCCGTGTCACCAGGGCTTAGCTCAGTGCCTGGCATATCGTTGGCACTCAATAAGCCAGTTCTAAATGATGAGGAGCAGAGAGCTGGCCTTCTAAATCCCAGCCCTTCCCATCTTGCCAGGCCCCACTTTTCAGAACTCTTCATCTGCCTCCTTTTGGATTCAATCTCCCTGTTTCCCTAAAAGCATCTGGCTTCATTGCTCATGGATACAACGTGCAATGGGTCAGCTTCCTGGGCTTTGCCCCCAACCATTCTCTCTTTGCAGATGAATTCTCTTAAAAACAGACAATCCACACATAGCCATAACTAGTCTGCAGCTCAGTTCTCTACTTAGGATTGATGACTCTGCTCTCCAGGCCAAAATCCTGGGCCCAGAACTGGAGTGGCCTTGTGACCCCTCAGATCAACCTCCCCCTCCCTGCCAGCAGCCCCTTGCCTACTCTGCTACTGGGTAGAAGAGGTCATGGGGCCAAGGATATCATGGGCCCCAAGAATTTCTCAGAAGGTGGAAACGGAGGCTCAGACAAGGACATGACCTAGCCATAGGCAGTAGGTGGGTGAGAACACTGTTCTCATATTCCAAGCTATTTCCCATAGACCTTTACTGCTCTTAGATGGGGACAGAGAAGACTGACATCAAATGCTAAAATTTTCATGGCCTCCAGGGTGATTTGGAGCCCATTGTTTCAATTCTGTGAGTCTCAATTTACCCATCTGCAGATTGGTGGGCTCAGTGGGTTTCCTTGTGTGTGGGTGGTGGGGCGGTGGGGAGGGGGAGGTGTGCACGCTTGAGCACAGCCTCCTTAGAAGACTGTGAGGGGGTTGCCGGGCACGGTGGCCCACGCCTGTAATCCCAGCGGCTCAGGAGGCGGAGGCACGAGGATCACAAGTTCGAGACCAGAGGGAGTCTGTGTAATTTAGCGAGACCCTTTCTCAAAAAAGTAAAAAAATGGGCTGGGGGTGCAGCTCAGTGGCACAGCACTTACAGAGCATGCAGGCACGGGGTCCTATGTTCAACCCTCAGTACCGAAAAAAAAAAAAAAAGAAAGAAAACTGTGAGGGGGGCATGATATAAGAGTAATACAAAACACTAAAGCCACTTTTCCTCTAAGTCCAGGTTTGAAGGCTCACCTAAATTGGAAATTTTAAATTGGATCGCTTATAAATATCCTGCCTCTTCTTTTTCTTTTTTTTAATTCCTCCCCCGCCCCCCATCCTGCCTCTTCTTTAGCAAGATGCTTGGTGGGAAGCATCCTCCGTCTGTTTGCCTCCTCCACTGGGCCATCTATTGGTCCCCAGCCTCTGGACATCTGGGGTCTGATCCATTAGCTACCTTGCCTGCCCCCAAAGCAGAGCAATCCAGGCCACCATGAAATATTTAAGCAGCCTTGAGAGCAGATAACTTACTTCCATTGGATTCTATGAGGATTGTGGGTTGGGTTACAGATAAGAGAGAGGCCAGACCAGCTAAGGCAGAGAAGTCAAAGGCCCAGTGCAGCGCTGCCTGTGTAATGCAGAATGGACACTGGAAACAAATCTCAGTTTAAGAGGCATTTTGTGCATGAGTGAGTGTGTGTGTGTGTGTGTGTGTGTGTGTGTGTGTGTGTGTGTTGTTACTGGGCTTTGAACCCAGGGTTTCACACATGTTTTGCGAGCGCTCTACCACTCAGCTCCACCTCCAGCCCGGTTTTTACATTTTTCTTTCTTTCTTTTCTTTTTTTTTTTTAAATTTTGAGACAGGGTCTTACTGAGTTGCACAGGCTGCCTCCTGCCTTGAACTTGTAATCCTCCTGCCTCAACATCCTGAGTGGCTGGGGAGTGCATCATCACCACAGCTGGCTAGGAGGCCATTTTTTTTTTAAATGCAAACTTGGCCAGTTCAGACTTCCTGCAGACTCCTTTTTAGAATCCTTTCTTTAAGGAGCCAAGATCTGAGAACTCGCTGCAGACTGTGGAGAATGGCAGTCATTAAATTCAGAAAGATCTGGGCTCTGATGCAGCCTGCCCACTCTCCAGCCCCTCTGGTGAGTCACTAAATCATGTCAAGTCTCAGTTTCTCCATCCATAAATTGAAGAGAACCTGTTCTACCTCCCAAGATTGCCATGAGACTTAAATGTGATAAAGTGTTTGGAGGTACCTGGTGGCAGTTTATGCTGTGTGTGTTCCCTCGTTTCATCCAATCAGGGGCTTCTAATCTGGGTCAATGTCAGGAGGCAGAGACAACCAGGTGTTGCCTGGTAGATGTAGTTCAGGATCGCCTGCATTGGAACCGAATCTACTCCATCCAGGTTATTAGGACATACTCCAGACTCCTAGAATCTCTGTACTGTATATTTTATTCCAAAAAAGGAGCTGAGGCTACAAAGTGCATTTGTGTAAAAAAGGAGTAGAAACAATAACAGCGAATGTTGACAGAGAACTTGCTATGTACCAGGTACCGTATTCACTTCTTTGCCCACATTATTTCTTTTTTCTCAAAGATAAAAAACAATGAAGCATCTGGCAGGCAGAAGCATGTCAGCTAAGCATTGATGGCCCTTTCTAGTTTTAAAGCCAGAGCAACCATGACTTATAGGTCATGGTTATAAAATAAATTGTTTCATTGGGATTGGAAATAAAGGTGAGGGGATGAATTGCGCCAGAGAGCTTTAGAGTCACAATAACAAAAAATATTTTTTCCTATAGGAATGTCAACAGTAAAGGTATTTTTATAGCCAGGAACTCATGGTCATAAAATCTAAATGCCACCAGCTCCTGCGGTGTCAGATCACAGGGCCCTCCTTATCATCACAAGCTCTGACATCGGGCAAAGCATCCTATGTATTTTCTTATCCTTTTAATCATCTTTTCCAGCCTGTGATGATAAGGTCTCTCCAACAAAGCAACTGTTATAAGTTCAAAGCTTTTTGACCTACAGCCCTTGTGGTTTGATGGGTGGGAGGAGGACCCCCTAGGGCCAATGGTATGTCATAAATAATCCATTGGCCAATTTGCATGAAAGCCACTGTGATCACGGAAGCAAAGCTTATGGTTGAGTGGCCCCAGGTCTCCCTGGAGCTCCCTGGCAGCCCCTGCATCAAGGGAAACTCAGTGAAGTTCGAGCCAGTCCACTTTGGCTGAAATGACAAAGAAAACATTCGATACTGTTTCTGTGACTTGGTTCCTTTAAAGTGAGGTGCTGTCTAATCAAGCTTTTGGCTAGATGGTAATCTTTTCACCCCTCTGTTTGGGCCTTCTGTGGAGTGATCATGGGCTCTGTCTTCCCCACTCAGTGCAAAACACCTGTGGTGTTTGGAAGCCCTGGACTCCCCTGCCCCACCCCCAGAAAATGCCAGGTTCCATGTACTTGCACCAATTCTACACACTTCATCTCACAGGCTCTTGACACCCCTCCTGGGAGGCAGGCAGTCCATCCTCATTTGACAGATAAGGGAAAGGAGGCCCAGAGAGGTAAGGCAAGCTGCTCAAGCTCACACAGCCAGGAAGCACAAGGTCTGGACTAGACCTCAGACCTCCTGCAAAGAGTTATAACGACACAGGCAATCACACATGGAGAGCAGCAAGCAGAACTGGGGGACCAAGCCTGGCAGCAGCCCCACTCCATCACACAGCCTCCCACTTTCCATCTACCTATTTAATAAATGTCTACTATGCCAGGCCCCAAGGGCTGTTGGAAGTCCTGAGGAGACAGCTGTCAGCAGGACAGACAGGATCTGTGCCCCCAGAGAACCCACCTTCTAGTGGGAGACACAGATGACAAGAAACCCAACAGGTAGCCAGGTGTCATGGTGCACACCTGCAATTCCAGTGACTCTGGAGGCTGAGACAGAAGGAGCGCAGGTTCCAGGCCAGAGGGGGCCTGCGTGGCTCAGCAATACCTTGTCTCAAAATAATGAATAAAATTAAAAAGGGGTGGGGGATGAACCTTAGGGGCAGGGCTCTTGCCTAGCATGTGGGAGACTGGGTTCTACCCTCTAGAACTACAGAGAAGGGGAGGAGGAGAGAGAGAATGAGAATTAATGAATGCAAAACAACCCAGCAGGTTCACAGAATCACTCTGCCTTGACTGAGTCTCATGTGGAAAGATTCAGGGCCTGTGGCAGGGAAGAAAGGCTGAGGGGGAGAAGCTAGAGCTTTAGCCAGGAAGAGTTAGGGAAGGCTGCCTGGAGCAAGTGACATGGGTAGAGACACGGACCGTGTGGCCAGAAGGTCATGAACCAAAAGGGCTCAGGAGGACGGTGGACACAGGTTGGACCACAGGCCTTGAGGATGTGAATGGAGGGGCCGAAGGGCTGAAGGGTTTTGGCATGGGGACCATGAGATTTGCATTTTAAAGATTATTCTTTGCATTTTAAAGATTATTCTTAGCTGCTGCTGCTACTGGGTGTGTGTGTGTGTGTGTGTGTGTGTGTGTGTGTGTGTGTGTCTGTGTGTCTGTGTGTGTCTGTGTTGGAAAGTGGGGAGTGGGGAGTGGGAGAGGGTTTGGGGGGCTGGGGGTGTCAGAGAAGCCAGGGAACTGCTGCTGCAGGTGACCAGGCACATCTGAATGTGAGCATTGGCACTGGAAATGAGATAGACTTCAGACACCTTTAAAAACAAAGTCATTGGGACTTGATGGTGACTTAGAAGGAGCAGTGAGAGAGAAAGTATTTAGAGTGACTTCTAGGCTCCTGGCTCAGCAGGTGGGGAACAGGGCTGTCTGTTTGCGGCTGTTAGGGCAGGATCTGGGGGTAGAGCTAACGAGCCCTGCTGTAAGACAGCCAGACCCCCCCTCCCACCCACAGAGCAGGCAGCACCAGCACCCAGATAACCAGTGTGCCTCTGCCCGGAGCCTTCCGGGAAAGCCGGCCAGCCAGGCTTGGCTGCAGCCAGGGCACTGTGCTTTCTAGATTGGGTTCCTGGAAAAACTGTTCCATTATTGATAAGGAGCCCTCCTGACATCATTGCAAGATGACGAAGAGGTGCTCCCCTTGCTGCCCTGTGGATCTGGGTCCTCCTGCTCAGCAGCTACAACACCAGGAGGTGGAGGAGTGGACAGTGGAGCAATTGAAACACAGCCATAAGAAAACACTCAGCACAGGACAATAATAGTGTTATACTTTCTGAGCAGTTGCTGCGTATCTGGCACACACTTCTAGGGACTGTACTTTTCCTAAGAGCTCTATAATTATTCCCATTTTACAGGTGAGAAAACCGAGGCACGAGGAGGTTAAGTAAGTTGCCTCAGATCACCCAACTTGGAAAGGGCAAAGCCATCATCTTTAAACCCCAACAGTCTGGCTCCAATCTGCAGTGTTCCCACTACTATGAATAACTCTGGGTCCTAACGCAGGTGGGAGGTGGGGCTGGTAGGAGAGGGAGCTACTTTGCCTTTCATTGTTTCAAATAAATTAGTTAGGGATGAGGATGCAAGCTTGGTGGCAGAGCACTTGTCTAGCATGCACAAGACCCTGGGGGCCATCCCCAGTCCCACTAATGGGTAAGTTAGAAAGATGGGGAAAACATTGAGCTGAGCCCCTACTGTTGTTGTTGTTGTTAGGTGCCATGGGGTTGTGTCTGACTCCTAGCGACCCTCATAGGGTTTTCAATGGCAGATTGTTTTCAGGATTGCCTTGGGAGTGGGTTGCCAGGTCCTCCCATTTTTGCGGTGCTGGGAATCGAACTCGAGACCTCAGAGGCTGCAGAGCGGCGCTCTACAAACTGAGCTAAATCCCAGGCCTATTAGGTGTTTAAATTCACCCTTAACTTCATTTACTCACCCCCTATGAATGAGGATTCTTGTCATACCTATTTTACTGATGAGAAAACTGAGATGAGAAGAGATGAGAAGTTTTACATAAAGGTGGGCAGCTAGGAAAAAATAGACCTGGGATATGAATTTTGGTTTTGCAAATCTAAGGGAAGCCACTTCTCTAACTTTACCACATACATATGCACTTGTATTCTGTATATATAAATTGCCCAAGCTCATAGTTTCAACAAAGAGTATACATGCCCCACAGGGCCTCCTGATATTGCCACTACCATCCAAGGGTTCCTATCCCCACAGAGAGCCCAGTAGAAGATCCACTCTTCAGAAAACTGCTTCTTTGTCACTCATTCCCTGATCTTGGGTGTGTGCTTCCTTTTTATGACCTTAAAAGATAGCAAGTGAGACCCTAGAGCCATTTCTCTAAACTTCTATCAGTTTGCTGCTTGGAATTATGTGATTGCTTCTCTTTATTTTGCTGCCCTTGACATTTTTTCAATATTTCTCTTTCTTCTCCTCACCCCCTTCCTTTTACATCTAGTCACCTTTTATTGAGGACCTACTCATCATTGTGATGTTGCAAAAACATCACCCCAGTGGAGCAAAACAGGCTCACTTTCAAGTTATAGTTCTGTTCTTTGCTAGCTTTGTGGGCTCTGGCAATTTCCTTTACCCCTCCAAGCCTCAGCTTCCTTCCCTGTGAAATGGGCTACTCCTGCTGTTTACTCAACACGAACTGCCCCCAAGAGAAAATAGTAACCACTGTGAAAATACTCAGTGGGTGCCCAGAAAATGTTTGATGACCTTTGAGACTTTCAGCATGACATGAGACAAGAGAGATCAGATATAGACCTGCCTGTGAATAGCTCCCTGTCCAAAAAGGGAGATAGGGCAGAAATAAACAAGGCAGGCTGTGACAAGGGTCACACAAAGGGATAGGTAAAGCGTCCTGAGGACTATTAGGAAGAAACATTTGCCATAGAAGTGCCTTAGGCTTTCCAGAAGAGCTTAAAAACACATTTCTGTCTCTCTGCCTCTCTGAGGGGTCAGAAAGATGTTTTTCTAGGCCAGATCCAAATCTGCCCTGAATCCTTAGTAAAATAGGGCAGAAGGCAATGAGAAGGAATTGAGGCGATGCTATCTGCGATTGAGGCCAGTGGCTTAGAATAGCAGAAAGCACTCAAGGCTGGTCCCACCCATGGGCAAAAGCCACATGTGCAGGCTTTGCCACTTACTACCTTTGCAACCTGTGGACAAGTAATCCATCACCTCAAAGGCACAAAGCCCATGGCACAAAATGCCACTAACAATAGTTCCTGTCTTCAGAGCTATTTTGAAGATTAATTGCAAGAACTATATGCAAGTTAAGGGAATGTGGAATATGTATAATAAGGATCAGCTTTTAATTTTTTGATAGGTGAGTGTGTTTGGGGTCTCTTATAAGACAGTTGGATTTTATTGGCCAATTACAATTTTGGCAGCTCTATTGCAGAATAACCAAAGGGTGGGCCCTTGACACTTTTATGTTCTCACTTTTCCACACAGGAAGCTGCCAGGGATATGTCTGTTCTGAGTTAATGGGAGAAGTCAAGTATGACAGAGCCAGACTCCCTATATCTAATTTAGAGCCAAGTTCAGGGAGTGCATCCACCTGACCCAATCTCATGTTGATATTGCATGATGAGTTTAAGGTAGATATCAGGAGGAGACTGAATGCTTTTGTTGGCAGCAACTATCCCATAGAGATGGGATAAGCAGTTTGGGGCACCAAAATACATTTTGTTGTTAGGTGCCATCAAGTCGTGTCTGACTCATGGTGGCCCTTATAGGGTTTTCAATGGCTGATTGTTTTGGGATTGCCTTAGGAGTGGATTGGCACATCCTTCTCCCATGCTTGTGGTCCTGGGAATTGAACCCGGGACCTCAGAGACTGCAGAGAAGCACTCTACCAACTGAGCTAAATCCCAGCCCCTTAAAATAAATTTAGACAGTAGAAATACTGGTAAGTTCTAGTGTCCTATAGCACAGTGAGGTGATAAGATCTCACAAGAACCTGTGATATATTTTATTAATTTTATGAAGAGAGGAGCTGCAAGGCTCCAAATGTAAGGACTGTTGATGTTAGGTCCCGTCGAGTCATGTCCGACTCATAGCAACCCTTATAGGGTTTTCAATGGCTGATTGTTTTGGGATTGCCTCAGGAGTGTATTACCAGGTCCTTCTCCCACTTTTGCGGTGCTGGGAATTGAACCTGGGACCTCAGAGACTGCAGATCAGCACTCTACCAACTCAGCTAAATCTCAGCTAATATAAGGATAAGGAGATAGAAATCATAATTCCTGATTTGATCAATACATATTGTATACATGCCTTCAATTATCCAACTGTACCTCATAAAAACGTACAATTATATGTTAGCTGAAAAATCCTTCAAGGTTAAAAAAAGTGGGACTAGTACTGTGAACAGGCAAGCACCCTCAGGGAGGGGTTTAGAGGTTCACAAAGTATATATACACACAGTCTCTGCTGGGCTCACTCATGCAGTCAGCTCATGCATATGCATGAAGTAACTATTCAGTGACCAATCAAGGGACAGTTTCTGAGCAGAAAAGGAAATTAGACCAGGGAAGTGGAACTCTCTATTCAAATCCACATTCTTCCTCCTTTATCTCTCTGAGACTCAGTTTCCTCATTTGTAAAAATGGGGATAATATAACCAATATTGTTGGGAAGATTAAATTAGAAAAATGATATGAAAATGACCTAACACAGTGCTTTGAAGTAGTCGGGGCTTAATAAATGCTGGTTAAATTGGAATCTGAGGACGACAGAGACATAAAGACTTAACGAATATTTATTGATATTCTACAACATGTCAGCCTCCTGTCAGGTTCTGAGCATAAGGAGATGAATAAAACATGCCAATGTGGGGTCTATAGTTTAAATGTGTACACTTGGCCTTCTGTATCTGTAGGTCCTGCATCCGTGGATTCAATCTGACATTGAAAATATTTGAAAAACAATTGCATCTGTACTGAACATGTACAGACTTTTTCCTGTTAATTATTCCCTGAACAACACAGTACAACAACTATTCACATAGAATTTACATGATTTTAGGTACTGTAACTAGAGACGATTTAACATCAAAAAGATGTGAGTAGGTTCTATGCAAGTAGTATGTCATCTTATATCAGGATCAGTCTCTCAAACCAATGTCCCTCAGATAATAGGGGATGACTATATTTTATTTTGTTTATGTGAAACAGGGAAGACATAAGAAAAATTGTTTTTGTTTTGTTTGGTTTGGTTTGTTTTGGTACTAGGGGTGTTGAGCCTGCAGCCATAGCCCTGTGGCATCAGATCCCGTCAGATCTCGGAAGCTAAGCAGGGTTGGATCTGGTTAGTACTTGGATGGGAGACTGCCTGGGAACACCAGGTACTGTAGGCTAGGGAGAAGGACCCAGCAACCCACTCCCCCAAGTCAATCTGCCATTGAAAACTCTATGGACAGAAGAGAAGCACTGACAATGTTGTTTCTCCTATTGTAGGTAAGGTCGCTATGAGTTGGATACCAACTCGATGGCACCTAACAACAACAAGGGGTGTTGAACACAGGCTTCATGCATGCTTTGCAAGCGCTCTACCACTGGCCTGGATCCCCACCCCATTTTTCCTTTGTATCTTGAGTCAGTGTCTTGCTAAGTTACACAGGCTGCCTCTGCCCTTAACTTGTGATCCTCCTGCCTCTGCCTCCCAAGTCACTGGGATTACAGGTGTGTGCCACTGTGCCCAGCTAGAAGAAGAAAAATGTAAGCCAGGTTTGAAGGCCATGAAGGAGTTTGCCATCAGTCACTCCTGAGCTTAAGGAGTCCTCTCAGTCTATTTCTGGCTTTTAAGATTATGGTCATAGAGAAAACTTAGATTCAATACACATTTCAATTTGAGTGGATTAAGAGACCCCATCCCAAGTATAAAGAGACAGAGGCAACATCAGTCTTCCAGCTTGGCTAGCACCAATCTAGCCACACCTCAGCCAACCCTCTCTCCACAATCCCAGAAACAGATCATATCACTCGGGTCCCAAACTTGGCTTTGCCTCCAAATCTTTTTGTTTTCTAAGTTGTGCCGGCTATCTCAGGCCTTTATCTAGAGATCCTCCTGTCTTAGCCTCCTAAGTTGCTAGGATTACAGGCATGTGCCATGGCATCGGGATTGCCTGCCAGTCTTCAGCCATGGGGTAACAAAGATGCCTCTGTGATTCCAGTGTTCCTGAAATCTTCCCTTTGCCTGTCCAGATCTGCATACGCTCCAACCTCTGCCACCCTGTTCTGTGCCCTGGAAACCTGGTGCTGGGCACTGAATCAATAGAGTTCCTTTACCCTGTGGGTCCTGGTGGCATATTTTGTGTGACAAAATTGGAGAAGCATGTAACAAATATATTAACAATAGCTGTTGTGTATTAGGTGGCTAACTATGCGCCACAATGGGGAGCCCAGGCAGGAGATGAGGAGGAAAGAGGAGAGCAAGACTAGGATGTTTATGTCCCTGCCTCTGCCTTCCTGGGCCACTCTGGGTTGGCTGAGTCCCTCCATCAATGGCCACAGCTCCTGCCAGGTGGTCCCCTTCACACGATGTTCTCTGTGCCCTGTCCCTCTTGGGCCTAGGAGAGGTGACAGCATGGGCTGCATTATATCTGGTGGGTCCCCTTCACCTCTGTAAATAGCTCCTTTATTAAAGTCTCCTGGAGTCTTGCCTAATTTGAGCATGCCATCTGTTTCATCCCCGCCACTGACTGACACCTCTAGGTTCCCAGCCTGGAGACCACTTTGCTTTGTGCATATATTTTCTGGACAGTGGAAAATAAAGCTGGATATTGGCTATGGCAAGACTATCCTTTCAAATCTTTGCACATCCTGTTTGCTATTCAGTTGGAGTCAATTTTCCTCCTAGATCTTAGGAAAAGTGGTTTTCGGGTCTAATCGGAGATCAGGAACCTCAGAGAAGTGTGTAGACAGAGCTCACAGGAACCACTGGGACCTATTCATCTATCACACATGGCAGCTCTCAGGATTAGACTGAATTATACATGCTAAGCCTCCAGTAGAACACCTGGCACACAGTAGGTAGTCTTAACCTTATTTGGCCATGCTGTTGGTTTGGCTTTATTTTCTAAGGATTCCATAGATATTGCTCCCACACATCTACTCTGCTTTGTAGCTTTGTTTTTCTGCATCTGCAATGTGTAGAAATGTAATTCACATTTTTTTAACTCCTGCTGTGCCAGGCACTTCAGACAATAGAGTAGACAGAAACAGGTGGCACAGTTAACAGTCTGGTTACTCTATCCACTTCCTCCTTTATCCACTTACTAGCTTGTACCCTGAATCAGTGACCAACCTGCCTGTTAATGCCCCAATTTCCCCATGTATAAAATGTATATAATAATATTATCTACCGCCTAAGGCTGCTAAGAGGATTAAATAAGTAAGATGTGTGAAGCCCTTATACATGTGTATTATGATTATATCCATTATCCCATTTAATCCTATAGTAATCCTATAGATAGATATAGTTGTTGATATGTGTGTGTGTATATATATATATGTGTGTATATATATACACATATACACACACACACACACACATATATGGTCTGGGGTTTAGCTCAGAGCACTGCTCTGTGCTCTCTAAGGACCTGGGTTTGATCCCCAGCACCACAAAAACAGTAGGACTTGGCAATCCATTCCTGAAGCAATCCTGAAACAATCAGCCAATGAAAGCCCTATGAAGGCTGCTATGAGTTGGACCCAACTCGACAGCTTCTAACAACATATATCTGTGATTGTTGAAACTTTGCAGGTCTGTCTATCTGCAAAGTATGGTTTCTACACATTGTCACTGTGGCCATGGGTGGGCATATTTTGTGTGACAAAATTGGAGAGGCATGTAACAAATATATTAACAATAGCTGTTGTGTGTTAGGTAGTTAACTATGTGCCAGGAATCAAGATGAGCATTTCACATGCATTATCCTGATTTCAACTTACATTGATGCGGCGAGGAAACCATTATCAACCTCATTTCCATGAAAACCTGGGACCCCAAGGGTTAAGTTACACGCATAAGGCCATGGATGGAAAGTGGCCCCAGCCAAATTGAATTCTTGTCTCTTTGATTCAGGCTTCCATGCTCTTATCCACCAGGAGAAGAGAGAGTGCCACCCTTCCCCACTGACAATACTCAAGAGATCCCCAAGAAACCTGTCAGCAGTGAACTCCATCCTAATAGAAACCAGGCCAGCATCCTCTGCTGCAGCAGAGAGAAGCGTAGCTTAGCACTCGGGCTTGCAAATGCAGCAGCTGATGTAATCTATTCCATTACCCAATGTGCAGCAGCTCATGAAAAAAAAAAAAAAGGCTATAGAAATCGTAGGAAGGCAGGGATGCCCAGAATCCAGTCAACTGAAAAGCGACAGAAATGGCAACTGGCATTACCAAAGCCATCACAGTGGCCATCAAACAGGATGCATGAGAGGACCGTAATCTGTCCAGGTCACCACCAGGCAGGAGGAACGAAGGCACCCTGACAAAGCTCGTTCAGTCAGGCTCCCGCAGCCAGGCCCTGCTGTACAAAGCCATATCACGGCCTCAGAAGAGCATATCTGCAAGACAACAGCTCTAGTTATCCCAGGTTCTGCCTTAGCTTGCTGCCCAAGTCAGAGCAGGGGGAGATTTCCTCACTTCTGCTTTAAAAGGTTCACTCAGGACGAAGTGAAGGGTAAAAAACAATGGAAAAAATGCTAAGTGGCTTAATCCGACACAACAGGGGATGGGGTAAAGGACATCTGTGTGGAAAACCCGGTACAAAAGATATTTGGGAACAAGTTAATGGGGTAGGGGTGCTCCTGAGACAGAAAGCCAACAGGATCTTTCAGCAAGCAGCCACCACTATGGAGGGGCTGAAGCTTTGTTAGAACCGGCTCAACAGAACGTTGAAATCTTCTAGTCCAGAGGACTTCCGGGACAGGTAGGTTAGGATCCCACCCTCCCAAAACCTGCTTCCGCCACCAGGGCTCTACTCTGTGACCCCGCCCCCAGACGACGATGATTGGGCCAGAAGAAGGGTCAGCTGACCCAAGATAGGCCAGTCAGAATCTCACTGGAAGGGACGCACCCTCAAGGGCAGGCATTTTTCTTTCCTCTCCTCTCCCCCAAGTTTTTTTTTTTTTTTTTTTTTTTACCTATTTTGTCCCACCAACAACAACATATCCCAAGTGCCTAAAATAAAGCCTGACCCTAGTAGTTGATCAGCAGCTATTTAGTGGCATCTTTCTCTATTGGATTCAGTCCACTGATCTCCCTAGAGCAGGAACTGAAGTTCTCTTAACCTGGCAGCTGGAGCAGATATGTTCTGCAAAATGAACTGAGGACTGTGCAGGGGGAAAAGAAGGAGGATGACTAAGGAGAGTGGTGGAGGCAAAGAGAATGGGGACAGGCTTCCAGAACACATCCCAGTATCCTTATGATAATGCTCTTTGCATTAAGCTAGCTTGCGCGGGTCTCAATATTTAAAACTAAGTCATTCTAATCAAAACAGCATGTCTTCGTGAAATTCTTCCCCAAAGGGATTGGTGAAAATTCCTGTGAACACTTGAAGTATTTTTAGCTGAGTGCACTTGGAGGCATGAGGGACAACTTTAGTCCTTCCCCAAATACCTTGTCTGATCTGCCTCCTGAGACAAGGAGGGGGAAGGTGGAAGGTTGCCAGCTCCCAAAGCCTGACAGCCTGGCTCCTAGTTATCCTGACTTCATCATTCTCACCTGGCAACCCAAGTCAGGAGTCAGGTTATCTGACCACCTGATCTTCAGTTTCTTTCTTTGCAAAATGGTGATTGTAATTGCACCCACCTCCATGAGTTATTTTGAAAGGAGAAAGCACTTTGCACAGTGTTTAGGACATGTTCAGTGCTACGTTGTTGTTGTTGCTGCTGTTAGGTGCCCTCGAGTCGGTATCTGACTCATAGCGACCCTCATAGGGTTTTCAATGGCTGACTGTCTTCTGAATTGCCTTGGAAGTGGATTGCCAGGTCCATCTCCCATTTTTGCTGTGCTGGGAATCGAACTTGGGGCCTCAGAGACTGAAGTGCAGCGCTCTACCAACTGAGCTAAATTAGCAAAGGGGCTGGGATTTAGCTCAGTTGGTAGAGTGCTGTTCTGCAGTCTCTGAGGTCCCGAATTCGATTCCCAGCACCACAAAAATGGGGGAAGGATGTGGCAACCAACTCCCAAGGTAATCCCAAAACAGTCAGCCATTGAAAACCCTATGAGGGTCACTATGAGTCGGATACGACTCGATGGCACCTAACAACAACAGCAGCAACAACAGTGCTGCATAAATAATAACATCTCCAAGACATCAAATAAGTTGTTGTTGTTGTTAGGTGCTGTCAAGTCGGTATGCGACTCATAGCGACCCTCATAGGGTTTTCAATGGCTGAGTGCTTCGGGATTGCCTTGGGAGTGGATTGCCAGGCCCTTCTCCCATTTTTGCGGTGCTGGGAATTGAACTCGGGGCCTCAGAGACTGCAGCACAGCGCTCTATCCACTGAGCTAAATCCCAGCCCTTCAAATAAGTAGGACTCATAAAAAACAACTATATTTTTGTCTCACTTTATTCTAAACTATTCAATGTGTGCTATCTGCCCCTTGCTCCTGCGTAAGGATATGGACAGGTCCAGGAGAGTTCTGATCTCTCAAGGTAAGCATTTCACATGCATTATCCCGATTTCAACTTACATTGATGCTGTGAGGAAACCATTATCAACCTCATTTCCATGAAAACCTGGGACCCCAGTATAAAGATCTGTGGTCACTTTAAATCAGAAACACTGCCTCAATTTATTATGCACGGTTCATCTACACTCTTCTTGCTAGGGCATGCTGCCAGCAGGAACGTGTGGATCTGGCATTTCTGCCCTCCCACTAGCTTGAGGACCTGGTTTCCGGTCACTCCAAGCATCATGTGGGGATAGGGAAGGAAAGTAAGGGCAATGGGGAAGCTCTAACTTGGTTGGTAATGTCCAAGGCTCTCTTTACCGTCTTTGAGACTGATCGGTGTTATTCTTCCCCTTGGGTGCTCTGTAGGGTTTCTGGAGACCATCCTGATAGACCACCTGTGATTCCAACTCTCCTAATGTGGGCAGGATTTTCCTTGGGCTAGTTGCTCCCGTTCCCCGACTTAGCCTCTCCATTCTGACACTTTCTCCTGGACAGGATCCCTTTCACAATGGCCCCAGGCTCACATTCCTACTGCTGTTCCAAATGTGACACAGCCTGCCTTGCCCTCTGCTTCACTTTCCTCTGATCTACCATGGCAGGTCATGTCCTTATGTCTTGCCTGCCGCCACCAGCCATTACAGCTTCCAAGAGCAGGAGTCAGATTCAGACCCACCACGTCCCCCCAGCCGCAGGGCACACGAGACAAGCTCCCTGACAGTTTCCTGGGACTAAGGGCTGAGAGGGACGGCACAAATACCTTTCCCCAGGCAGTTCTTCACACGTGCTTCCCTAAATGTCAGCACCCCAAGCCTTTTCTACCTTCCAAAGAAGTCAAGAGCTCCGAGGAGTGTGCAGCTGATTTTTGCATTGTTCTTTTGCAAATCCTACCTTGGCTGGCCTTTATCTAACCTGTGGCGTGCAGCAGCTGTTGTAGCTTGCTGTCTCAGTGAAAGCTTTCATTTTAACCTCCTGCTACATTCATTAAAAAAAACAATATGTGGTACGTGTGAAAGCCTGGGTTTCAATCCTCAGCACCACAAAAGGAAGAAGAAAGAAAAAGAGAGAGGGAGAGAGAGAAGGAGGGAGGGAGGAAAGGAGGGAGAAGAAGAAGGAAGGAAAGAAGGAGGGAAAGAAGGAAGGAAGGAAGGAAGGAAGGAAGGAAACAACAAATAAACGTGTGGAGTCAGGCACAGTTCTAAGTACTGAGGAAGCTGAGGCAAGAGGATTCCTTGAGCCCAGTGTTCAAGGCCAACCTGGGCAACGTAGTGAGATCTTGTATCAAAAACCAACCAACGAGCCAACAAACAAACAAAAATGTGCACTTGACCTTGTTGTTGTTAGATGCCTTTGAGTCATATCTGACTCACAGTGACTCTCATAGGGTTTTCAATGGCTGTTTTGGGATTGCCTTGGGAGTGGATTGCCATGTCCTTTTCGCATTTTTGCGGTGCTGGGGATTGAACCAGGGACCTCAGAGACTGCAGAGCAGCGCTCCACCAACTGAGCTAAATCCCAGCCCACACTCAACCTTGTTGTTGTTGTTGTTGTTGGGTGCTGTCGAGTTGGTGTCCAACTCATAGCGACCCTATGTACAACAGGTGAAACACTGTTGTCAGTGCTTCTCTGCTATTCATAGGGTTTTCAATGGCGGATTGGTTTTTGGGAGTGGGTTGCCAGGTCCTCCTCCCAAGCCTATGGTATCTGGTGTTCCCTGGCGGGTCTCCTATCCAGGTACTAACCACGCCCAACCGTGTTTAGCTTCTGAGATCTGACGGGATCGGAAGCCACAGTGCTACGGCTACAGGCATCACTTAACCATAGAGTTCACACAATGTGGCCATATGTATCATGTCACTTATTCCTTGCAGTAACTGTATTCAGGTAGTGATTATGCTGTATCTTTTCCATGAGGAAACCGAGACACAGAGAGTTCAAGAAGCTTGCCCCATAGCACACAGGTGGGAACTTAAGAGTCACATTGGCCTGACTCCTTTGCACTGCTGCATAAAGCTTCCTGCAAAGGAGGACCTGACAGGGCCCTGTGACCTTGCTCTGTGCAGCCTGGCACTTGGCCCTGGAGCTTCCAGGGGTCCCAGATCATTTCTGATTCAGGAGATGTCCCAGAGGCTGCCTAGAAAGGCAACAGCCTCCTCAATACAGATCTAAACACAGAAGTGAGACTTCTTTGAAGTGGATGGAGGCAGCCAGCCCTGTGACTGGCAGCTGGGTTCAGAGAACCAGCCAAAGAAAAGCCTCACTTCCTTTGCACATAAAGCCTCCATTCTCAGCCATTCATGCTGGCAGAGGCACTGGAAGACCAGAGTTGCAAAGGTTGGACAATGAAACAGACACAGGCGAGAGTAAGAGATTTTTCTTTTTCTTTCTGAATGCAAAACTCAGATAACACACAACACTTATTTATAATTTTCATATGGAAGCTGAATTTTCATAGGCAAGGCTGAGCTTTCTTCTGCCAAAATTTGGGGGGCAGATGGTTGGGGGAGGTATCTATAATGACAGCTTTATAGCCTATGGCCACTTTTTCATGGGGTGAAAATTCAACAGCTCCCTTTTCCCTCCACGTTTCTTATCTACCCATCTTCTTCTTTGCTCTTTCTGTCATTGATACTTTCTGTAGAGTGGCCTTCCCTGGCCTACCTACAGAGATGAGTGGCAATCAACCCCTCACACCCTGCCAGGGGCTCAGAGTCAGGTGGAAAAGACAGACAAGAAAGCCAGCATGAAAATACAGCATAATAGAGCAAGGATGAATATGATCACAAACCACATAACAACATTGCAGTCAACCACAGACCATATATATGGCAATGGTCCCATAAAATGATAATGAAGATGAGAAAAACCCTATTGCTTAGCGATGCCATGATTGTTGCAATGTTGTAGTGTAATGCATTATGTGTTTGTGGTGAAGCTGGTTAAACACACCTGTGCACTGCCAATCTTATAAAAGTATAACGCATCTGGTTATGTATGATACATAATTCTTGATAACAAATGATTATTACTGGTATATGTCTACAGCCATACCATCTGGCATCTGATCAGTCTGATCTCGGAAGCTAAGCAGGGTGGGGCCTGGTTAGTCTTTGGATGGGAGACCACCTGGGAATATCACATGCTATAGGCTTGGGAGAATGATCCAGCAGCCCACTCCTGAAAGGATCAGCCATTGAAAACCCATTGAACAGCAGAGAAGCACTGACAATAGTGCCAGGCATGGCACAGTGTCGAGTAGTGATTCATTCTGTTGTACATACTTGATGGCACCCAACAACAACTAGTATATATATATATTTAATGTACAATATTTTTCTCATTATTTTAGAATATACTGCTACTTACAAAAAGAGTTTACTGTAAGAGAGTATGCTGTGTTATACCAGCAGTAGCCTCATGCATCCCACATTTACTGTGTACCTCAATTGCATCACAAGGCCACACTGAGTGACCTACTTAGACCATCTAGATTTGTGTAAGTACACTCTGCCATGTTCACATAATGACAGATTGCTTACACATGCCTTTCTCAGAACATGTCCTGTATCTCTTTTGTCAAGGTTCACACGACCGTAAATACATAGACTGCCATGGGCCACAGAGTGGGAGGAGATAGGTGAGATCTGAGGTGAATTCCCAAATGTTTTACAACTGGAATTGGCCAACCAGGGAGAATGATTGCCTGACCATCAGGATGGATTCCAATCTTTATGTGGAATTTGGTAACTATCAGCTCAGTAGAAAGAGAGGTAGCTTCATGGAGGAGGTAATGTTTCAGCTGAGTCATTCCAGGGTGTTCATTACACAGATGCATTTCCAGAGAGGGCAGTTCCATGCTGGGGAAGCAGCAAAGGCAGAGAGGCAGTGGAGGAAGACCATTAGGGAAACTGTCAGGATCTTTTCCTCCCTGATCCCTTAGAGCAGCGGTCCTCAACCCCCTCATCCCTGACCTGTGAGGAATAGGTCTGTACAGCAGGAGATGAGAGGCAGGCGAGGAAGCCAAGCTTCATCTGTATTTATAGCTGCTCCCTATCATTCACATTACTCCCTGTGCTCCATGGAAAATTTGTCTTCCATGAAGCCAGTTCCCATGCCAGAAAGGTTGAGTACCACTTAGAGCCCTGAGTGGTCAGTAAATGTCAGTTCAATTCATGAAAGAATGGCAAGTGAATGAGTGAAGTGGAGGAAACGTGATAGTGAGGCATATAGATGAAGCTGAAGAGGAGCAATAAAGCAATAATATAGCTACCATTGGGCCTGGGATTTAGCTCAGCTGGTAGAGCACCACAGTCTCTGAAGTCCCAGATTCAATTCCCAGCATTGCAAAAATGGGAGAAGGATGTGGCAATCCACTCCTGAGGCAATCCTGAAACAATGAGCCATTGAAAACCCTGTGAGGGTTGCTATGAGTCAGACACAACTCGAGGGCACCTAACACCACCACCACCAACAACAACAATAACATAACTACCACTGATTGCAGTCTACAATGTTCTAGGATATACATAGATTGGGTTGTTCTATCCTTGTCATGGGTAGACAAATGTCCAAGATTAGAGAAGTGAAGCTATAGAAAACACCTAGCACAGTCCCTGGCACACAGCTAAGTGTTATAAAGGTATTAGTATTATCATTCCAAAGTTACAGATATGCACATTAAAACCCAGAGAAATAAAATATCAGTTTGTTCAGCCAGGTCTATCTGACCCCAAATCTCATTCTCTTAGCCTGTAATCCCAGAGGGGAGTAGAGCCACTTAACTTATATGAATTCTACTATGTACACTTGGGGTGTGGGGGAGAAATTGTAAGAACCTGGGCCATTCCTTTGCTCAGAAGTCTTCTATGTCATGAAGTGTGGGACCAAGCCTGAATCTTCAGCCCTTCTCCACACTCCTCTCTGTCCCTACGGGCCTCTCATGTCCAAAGCTTCTTTGCATATGTGTGCATGATTTCCATACAACAAAGGTCCTAAATGCACACCTACTACTTCCCTTGGGGTTCCAAGAAATACTTACCTACATGGTATAGCAATAGAAATTAAACAATCCTTCTATACCACACGTACCCAATGGGCAAGCTAAGACATTTTCAAAGGTGATGTTGGCAATATACATTCAGCCCAAGCTGTCTTTGGAATATAATGGCCCCGGTGAGGTGCCCAGTAGAGCCTCCCAGTTTAGAAATGCTCAGTTGGTCTGTGGGTTGAAAGCTCTTGGCTTGGCTGCCATCTTTGTCCCCTTTTGTCTTTAGAATACCTGTGGTCTTCTGATTCCCAGTAGCTGAAGCACCTAGATTTTATCGAAAATCCAATATTGGTTCTCCATTGTGAGAATACAATGAAAATTTAATAACCCCTGTCTGGTTTTGTAGATGTGACCAACAAGTTCTCCACCACCCTGGTACGTATTACTGTGATTAACTTTCAGACCCCAGAAACGAAGTCTCTGTAAATGAACTGGAAAGTTCTCTCCAAGGCAAGAAGGAGCTTCTGAGTGGAGACCTTTCCCTTAATCTGCATGCCAAAACTCAATTGAGTATAACAGCCATTGATTGAATCCATATTTCTAAAAGGACCAGCCTGACAAGTCACTAAAATAACATCCAAATATTATCTTGCACAGCAAGCAAGAAAGGAAAATAAAATCAGGTTACTTCATTTGTCTCTCATGAATATTTTCCTCTAAAAGACTAATCTGCAGAGGATTTGGAAAAAAACCATGTTTGTGTGCATTCATTAAGCCTCCAACTTTGAGGCAGATTCTGGGACTAATTATTTTTTAACTAACTAATCAGCATGTTTCATTCATAAATTGGGATTTATCAGTATAGCACATGAAAGGAAAGAACATATTATTATTTTAATTTGGTTAATATGCAAAAACGCACTGTGTTTGTAATGATCCGCTTTTGCTAAATAGAGGCAGGCTGGAAATAGTAGCAGCTTCCACTAATGAGGGTGCTGGCTCCCAGCCCCAGCTGCTGGGCACCAGATACTTAGTTTGCACCCTGACCTATCAGTGCACACGCTCCTCCCTGAAAAACTAAACACCTCCTGTTTGTTCTGCTGATAGAACCAGTTACACCCGCTTTGTTAGTGGGAGGAGAAGGCCTGGGGGCTGGGGGTGGAAGGTGGCAGTGGTGGTGAGAAAGGGTATTCACTTCTGCTGGTTATACAACACATGCTCAGCTCCCCTCTCCCTGCCATTTGCTAGGGTGCGCTCTCTCTCTCTCTCTCTCTCTCTCTTTCTCTCTCTCCCTTTTTATACTCTTTCTCTCCCCCTAAAATTGTTAAGAGTAATCCCAGGGCTAGGGATGTAGCTCACTGGTTGAGCACATGGTTAGCATGTACAAGGCCCTTGGTTCGATCCCTAGCATCAAAAAGAAGAAAAGAACAGATAAAGAGTAAAGCTCAGTTCCACTAATAAGAGATTCCGCCATATTCTAGTGATTCTTGTCTTCTCAGTCGCCCTATTGTGTCTGGTGTCCCATGTACACTTTATCTACTGTGCAAATAAGCCCTCTGTTCTGAAGTCCCAGATAAAGAGATTTCTTCATTAGCGTGTCCTGAGTACCTCATTTGCTCCTGAAAATGTGTGTTTTCTCCTTGCCTCTGAGCTGCTCTCACATACTATGACTTGAAGCCACTGAGCCAGGTGCCCAGGCTCCTCCACTCTATCAGGAGCCTGGATTATCTCACCCCCCCACCCCCCCCCACCCCATGCATTGGGTCCAGGTTAGAGCCAGAATCTTCCTGGCCCCCAGGGCCAAAAGAACTGCTCTGCCCTCACCTAGAAGTGTGGCATGGGGAGAGGTGGGGACAGGAATCACCGCTGATGGCCTTTCTGTGACACACGGGAGCAGGGTCCAGCCACATTCTTTCTGTCCAGCCCTGGAGCCAGCCTGTCAAGGTCTCCTTCCAGAGACATCCTGATGTGGCACATTCTAGAGCCAGGTGTTGCTTTTGTGTTCTAAAAGAGGACATTTCCTCTTCTGGCTTTTTAAAATTTTTATTTTATTTACTTTTTATTAAAAAATTAAATTTACACTGGAGAAATTATTTTTAAATTATGAAAGAAATATATATGATCATTGGAGAAGTTTTAGAAAGAGCAGGAAACTACCCATTAAAAGGAAATCTACAATCTTGCTACAAAGAGGAAGCCAGCATGCACATTGGCTTTTTAGGGCATTTCCTTCTGGCCCTTTATACCATGGCAGAATAGATCAGCTCAGGGAGGAGGAACAGCCTGGGCTTCCTCCATTCCTGAAGTTGTGGGCGTGAACATGAAGCAATACTAATTCAGGATGGACAAAATAGTGCTATATTTTAATTATATACAGACAACTGAGCCACATGATACATTGCAAGGGTATTTCTGTGACTGTATATAACTGAATTTAGAATGCCCTCTGCTTCTTTGTATAGGTGCCTTTAGAGATCATGCAAAAGCCTAAATCTATAAATACAAGGTGTGGTCAGATGGGTCTCCTGGATCACCATCCCTTCCCCACCATGGGCTTTGGGTATGTACATTTGTGTTCATATCATCTCTGAGCTCATACTACCTTCACACTTTAATATTTCTTCTTAATATTATTTTTTTAGCTTTTTACAAGTCAGTAAAAATTCTTCTTCAGCAAGGACTTAATTGTTGTTAGGTGCCATTGGGTTGAGTCCAATTCATAGTGACCCTCATAGGGTTTTCAATGGCTGACTGTTTTGGGATTGCCTTGGGAGTGGGTTGCCACATCCTTCTCCCATTTTGCAGTGCTGGGACTCGAACTTGGGACCTCAGAGACTGCAGTGCAGCACTCTACCAACTGAGCTAAATCCCGGCCTCAAGGACTTAATAGCTATCCAGTATTTTACTATGTAAATTTACCATTTAAGCTTTCACCTATTATTAAATAATTCACATGGTTGTCACTTTTTTGGCCATTGTATATAATATTGCATTGAACATCTTCCTATGAAAATCATGACTATCTGGAGTTATTTTCTTTGGAAGGATGCCATAAGGGAAAATAACACAAGGTAAGAACATTTTTGAGTGTCTTGTTTCATGTTTGAACTCATGTTTGAGTGTCTTGCTCAATTTGTTTCCAAAGAGATGGTACTGATTTACCTTGGAAGTTAGAACATTTTCATTATTTTAATTAATCTTTAATTGCACAAGTGACTCATGGAATACACTCTCCTTGCAAATTATTTAAAATGTAAAGCCCAATAAGTCTTTTAACCACTTTTTCTAATGTCTGAACCCCCTCAGAGGTAGTCATTATTTTCAATTAAACAACTCTCCTAGCAATATTTAGCTATTTATGTTCTTATTTAAAGTGATATACCTATGAACTAATAAAATATTTCATATCTCTGTAATTGTAGAAAACCTACTATTTTTGCATGTTTTTTTTACACAAGTGGTACCATATTGCATATACATTATATGACTTGTTCATTTCCTTCAACTATTTCGGAGCTTTTTCTGTGTGTATATGTAAATCTACCTCACTCCTAAATTTCCTTACACTTTCATGGGATAGATACAGACTAGTCTAGCCATTTCTCTATGCATACAGATTTGGGGCATCCTGGTCTTTTCATTTTTACAGGTCGGGCTTCCAAGTATACCCTTTTATGTGGATAAGTGACTTGAACTAGTTTTTCTGTACTTCAAACAAAGTGGTAGAATTTCTGGGACAGTCATGGGATGTGCACACTTAATTTTAATAGATACTGCCAAATTGTACAGGATGTTTTAATCTGCCTTTATCAGGGATGTTCTAGAATGTCTTGGATTTAGGTGTAATTACCAAGAATGTAATTCTGAAGTATTCTGTTATGTAGGCTGTTACCCAAAGGTCTGTTCACGTTTTCATTAGTTCATCCATCTCCGTCTCTTCAGGACCCAGCTTGGCCCCTGACCTATAGTGCACAGCCAATGAATTTGGGTTAAGCCCTCTCCTCCTCATAGGTCCCCTCCTCTCAGGGGCCCAGCCTGACACCTGATTCCCTTCAGCACCTGCCAAGTCACTGCTCATCTTCCAGACAGTGCTCAAATGTCCCTTCTTGTATGCCTTCCCTGGAGATCAGGCTGAGTAAGACAGGCTCATTTCAGTGTCCCCATGGCACCTTTACTTATTGGCTTTTCATGCTTATTGCAATTTCGAATGTGGTCACCTCTCTCCCGTTAAAATGGAAAGTCTTGGGCTCTCAATGGCGCATCACATTTGGGTGTTATGTGATAAATGTTTATGGCCCACTGTCAATGACAAGTGTGTATGTATGGCAATCTGTCAGCTTTTAAAGGGGAGGGACCAAGTTTAGGTAAAATTCTTTATATATAGCTTAACACAAAAAGGCTGTAAAAAATTAGATGGCTAAGAGTTGACTATCAGTGGTGATCATGAGCTTGATAAAAATGATGAACTATTGGTAATTAAGGTAAATCCCAAACTCACACATGCACAAAAATTTAGAACCACCATTCACCTATCTGGAAAGTGTTTATATCATGCCTCATTTTGCTATTTCTTCACAAATTCTTGAAGCTTTTTATGAGATTTATCGTTTAAAATGGATCACAGGGAAAGAGAAACAGAGAAACCTACTTAACCAATTGCAATATAGTGACAGTATTGTCACAAATCTCTAAGTGGGATCTCAACTATGAAATGTATAAAGAAAAGACTGGAAATAAATGTATCAAAATGTTAATAATGGCTGCTTCATGGGAGTTGGGGTGATGTATGAATTTCTTTTCCTCTTTTTACATGTTTAACTTTTCCAGATTATTTTACCATGTATGTAAATTCATTACTTGCAGCCTTACCACTGTGGCATCCTATACCATCAGATCTCAGAAGCTAAGCAGGGTCAGGCCCGGTTAGCACTTGGATGGGAGGCTGCCTGGGAATACCAGGTGCTGTAGGCTTGGGAGAAGGATCCAATAGCCCACTCCCAAAAAATAATCAACCACTGAAAATCCTGTGAATAGCAGAGCAGCACTGACAATAGTGTTTCACCTGTTATATGTACCATTGCTATGAGCCAGACACCAACTCCACGGCAACTAACAACAGCAACATAAATTCATTTTTACCCAGAGAAATAGGAATAATCCAAACATTATTCAGCCATGAATCAAGTTTCTGGGGAGAAAATTGAAATATTCTGTGCTATGTATACATACATGACAGGAGAAAATAATATGAAGAGAAATGACCAGAAGTATCAACTCTCAGATTAGATAGTAATTCAATATTAATTGGGTGTCCTGTGGTGAGCTGGGGACTCTACTGGTGCAGAGGATATGGCGATAAATAAGTCAGGTACAATTCCCACTCTCACAAAGTTTCCAGTCTAATAAAACCATAAGTTCAAATTCCAATGAGGCCAGGCAGCAATGAGAAAGGAATACAATCCACTGGCAGATCCATTTGTAATATTCAGTAAATTTAAAGGCTCAGAGAAACAGTTTAATGGAAGCCCATTTCTCATGTTTAAATATAGTTGCCCCTTGGTATCCACAAGGCATTTGCTCCAAGAAACCCTTTGGACAATAAAATCCGAGGACACTCAAGTTCCTTATATAAAATGGCTTTAGTATTTATATATAGCTATGCATATCCTCCCACTATGTTAAATCATCTCTAGATCACTTATAATACCTAATACAATGTAAATGCTAGAAAGATAGTTGTTTAGGGAATAATGACAGGACTAAATTTGTGCATGTTCAGTGCAGGCACAATATTTTTGCAAATACTTTTGCTCTATGGTAGTTGAATCCATGGATATTAAAGGCCACCTGCTTCTGTGAATCATCTTGGTGTAACCTCTATGGAATACAAGAAAATTGGAATTCCATTTACATGTTGCTTGACCATTGTTCAGTTTTAATAATGGTATTTGTCAGTTCTTTAATAGTCAGTTGAGCCTGCAAGTAAACAATAGGGCTCCATGGCTGTATATGTGTTTGGATATCATGTCTCCTCTGTTCTTCAGCAGAAATCTGATTTACTTGGCATTTTCCAGGACTGATTTATGTCCCCTGGAGCTATCACAAAAGGCCTGGTGTACAGATCTGTGGATTTTCCCCCATGATCATGACTCTGACCATTTTCTCCTTCTCTGACCTGTCATCTTAGCCTAGGCACATAGCTCTCACTGCATTACATGTACACTGCTGTCTTTATCTGTGCACATAGCTGTTGCTTCAGGAATTCTCCTTGTCCACATGACCTATCATGGGCCTGTCAAATGTAGGCACCTAGTACATTTTGTTTGTTCTGAACAGAGTTCATTGGTGTTTGGTTCTCACTGATGACCCATCTCTCTCCAATCAAAAATTAACAATAACCACAGCTGACATTTCTTGGGCACTTGATGTAGACTAGCTGCTATGCTAAAGGTTTACATGTATTTCCTCATTTAATACTCTCAGCAAACTGCCTTACCATTTTTATCTTCATTTTCCAGGTGCAGAAACCGAGGCTCATAGAGAAAACAGACCTTCTCCTAAGTTACTCAGCTAGCAAATGTCAAAGGTACGACTTGAACCAATCTTGCCTGACTTGAAAGGTCTGTGTTCTTAACCAATAAGCTGGTGCTTCCTGAAACGTACTTGATTCAGACAGTACACTGAGGAATAGGCTTGTTATTTTGATTACTAGGGATTTATTGGACTTGATATGTATTCATTTTAGTATGTATTGGGAAAAAATTAATGACAGTTTCTGTTTATGACATGTCATATTGACTTTTCTATTTATATTAGTGATGCAGACTTTTCCTTTTAATTTATTTACTTAAATTCTAAAGAACTCAGTTGATTTATAAGTATTGTTGGATAAATAAGATAGGTAGTACCACACAGCAAAACTTACGTATCTGAGTATATAAAAAGGACTAAAATTTGAAAAATTGCCTCAGAAACCACCATATATGGATTCAAAAGAAATACACACACACACACACACACACACACACACACACCATAAAAGTAATTTTTAAATTCTTGTCATGCACTTATGGTCGTAAAACGTTACTTAAAAAATTTTATCCCAGGCGCTGCTTAATGAAGACTCCAAGCAGTCTCTAAACTTCTAAATTTGCAGTGTGTTTATTTCTTTTTTCTTTTTCTATTTTTGGAACTTAAATGGCTGAATGGATTTAAAAAATTGCCTCTAAATAAGAAATGAGCTAGGGGCCTGGAGCTCTCCTCTGCCTCATTTCAACGCTGAGCAAATGGTGAATTATGGCACCCCTGGATATAGTGGTTTCTAACTACCAAGCTGTCAGGCTTTTAAATAACAGCAGCGCACAAGTGTGCCCATAATGCTACCTATTTCCCTTGCTAAATTATTTATGCATTTATTATATTTTACATGGACTATTGGATGTGAAGGTACTTCTGTGGGGGTTAGGTCATTCCAAGAATCCCATTACGGAGACATCAACTCTGCTACATTAGAAACTGGTGCATCCACTTGTATGTGATATTGCTCATTAATATTGGATAATTACTGCCTCTGCAGTTGTTTTGGGGTGGTGATAACTTCATGTGTATGTATGTATGTGTGTAACTAGCCAATGGCTTCAAGGCAATCCACTTCATTAAGAAGCTGTTTAACATGGAAGGTATATCAATAAAGACTAGCTTAATGCATCTGTAGAACTGTACCTAAGACAACTCGGCCAAATGAAGCTATTACTCTGTATAATGTATTTTACACTGGATTGAAATAGTTTACTGTTTATAAAACCACTCTCTAGGACTTAAAGTAACTGATCATCAATGTGGTAGATCATCAATGTGGCAGAAGTTTCATGGCAATAGCAACTTCACATACGCTATTAGGAAATTGCAATATTCCTCCTCCCCAAACAAAAAAAATCCCATGAAACAAGAATAAAATGGAAAGCATTATTTGTAAAATGACCTGCAGACATAGCCCTGTGGCATCTGATCCTATCAGATCTTGGAAGCTAAGCAGGGTCAGGCCTGGTTAGTACTTGGATGGGAGACCACCTGGGAACAGCAGGTGCTGTAGGCTTGAGAGAAGCACCCAGCAACCCACTCTCAAAAGTCAATCCACCATTGAAAACCCTATGAACAGAAGCACTGACAACAATGTTTCGCCTGTTGTATGCAGGGTCACTATGAGTCAGCTACCGACTCAACGGCACCTAACAACAACAACAATTTGTAAAATGATTCAAAGTACGCTTGTTGCTAAATTAAACCTAATCTGTATTACTTTGGACTTCTTGTGACTTGTATAGAAAAAAGAAAAAAACTTAATTCAAGTTTAGTTCAACAAACACTTATTAAAGGCCTACTATGTGCTGTGCATAATACAAGGCACAGGGCACAGAAAAGAGAGAAGAGCGTCCCTGACTTAGAGGAGCAATTTAGCAGGTGGAATTTGAATAGTCAATTACACAATAGTCCATTGGGTGGCTGAGTGTCTGTACCAAATTCAGAGAAGATATCACTTCTATTTGGTGGTCAGAAAAGGCCATTGAGGGAAAGATACTGGAGGAAAAGAACCCTGGGAAACAAAGTAGGTGTTCTTGGCAGACAGACATGCGCAGAAAGGCATGAAATGATTGTGGGGTGCACACAGGAGATCTTGCTGACTCTTCCAAAGACTTGTCAGCAGAAACCCGATTTTATTCATGTTTCAGATTAGGTTTCTTTGTTGTTGTTGTTGTTGTTGTACTGGGGGTTGAACCCAGGGCCTAGTGCTTGCATGCTTTGCAAGTGCTGGACCACTGAGCTGGACCCTTGGCCTGTTTTTTTTATTTATTTTTTTTACTTTGTTGAGACAGGGTCTCGCTAAGTTATGCATACTCCCTCTGGTCTCAAACTTGAGATCCTTCTGCCTCCACCTCACAAGTCGCTGGGATGACAGGCGTACGCCACCATGCCGGGCTCCTACTGGGATTCTGATGCTGTTAACCAAAGGGCAGAATAATAAGCAAAATGCCAAAAGGGGTCTTAATTGAAATGAAAATTTAATTTTGTTTTTAAAATATTGTTTATCATTATTTATTTTGTGGTAATATAGTAAAAGTTTTTTTAGAAAACAACTCAGGGATGGTGGGCTTAGGTCTACTCTAGATCAAGGCACAGGATCCGATTCTGGTAAAAAAAAGTTGTAATAGTGTGTTGGTGTGCCTTTGAAAAAGGCTTTCCCTCCCTGGTCAGAAAGAAGCTCAGGACAAAACTCTAGGCTCTTTGCAGCCCTCTGTTTCTTGCTTGTAAAGGCCACTGGGACCAGGGCAGACATCTTAAGTCCTGAAGGGAAGGCCAAGAATATCCAGAGATTCCAACTCAGAGTCCTGGCATCCTTGGCCCACCAGCATCAGCAACCATGCACTCTAGCTTCCTTGATGTGTGAGAAAAATAACCTCCGATTATGTTAGTTACTATTTTACATGTCTTCTGTTACTTGCAGCAAATAGCATTCATATCTGATGGTGTAGTTTGTGGAAAGAAGGTTTTTCAGAGCGCGTGGGGATTGCTCTAAGAGAGTGGCAACAGAAGGTGCTGAGATGTCAGGCAGGTGCCAGGTTGACAAAGGCCCTGATGCCATGTCACAGAAGTTTAGAGATGGTTTCCAAACAATGGGTGCCTTCCCAGTGGCACATAGACAAGGCAGGACATAATCTTGAATTATATAATGAGAAATTTAGCTCTTCCCTATTCTCTTACAGTCCTTCTATTACATAAAGAAGACCTTTCAGATTGGGTGAAATGGCTCATACCTGTAATCCCAGCGACTGGGGAGCCTGAGACAAGAGGATTGTGAGCTTGAGGTCAGAAGCAGCCCGTGTAATTTAGCAAGATATTGACTCAAAATGAAATGATAAAAATGGGCTGGGGATGCAGCCCAGTCATAGATCACTTGCATAGTATGTGTGAGGTCCTGGCTTTGATATGCATGCAGGATGTAGTAGAAAGTCAACACTGTTATTTTGTTTCCATTGTTTTAATTTTGGTAATTACCTTTTGGTAATCATAAGTGATACTAGGTTTTCACTTGGGGTGGGAAATAAAGTTTCTTTGATCATATAATTGTTTTTCTTTTCTTTCTTTCTTTTTTTTTTGTGCTACTGAAGGTTGAGCCCAGGGCCTCATGTTTGCACGCTTTAGAAGTGCTGTACCACTGAACTGCACCCCCAGTCCACTTTTTTTTTTTTTTTTTTAGTTTTTGAGACAGGGTCTCGCTAAATTATCCAGACTACCTCTGGTCTCGAACTTATGGTCCTCCTGCCTCTGCCTCCTGAGTCACTGGGATTATAGGAATGTGCCACAGTGCCCTGCTTTATTTTAATTCTTTTAAAAGTAAGCCACCTTACAGAAAAATATCAAGTGATAGTATAGGAGCTATACCAATATGGAAAACACTGTAAGGCCAGACTGAAAATCACTGAAGTTAGAAAAATTGAGTGGAGTACATCAGGTAGTCACTGAAAATATTTAAACAATGGGGTAATGTAATTAGACTCCCCATTAGAAAGATTTGGTAGCAAAATGGCTCTTGGGGAAAAAAAGAAAAGAAGACAGAAAAAAAAAAGGTGTGACATGATCAGATTATAACCAAAGCACGAGATGAAGAGAAAAAAGAGATATTAAGAAGAGAAAATGAAGAAAACTTAGATACCAGTTATAAGAGGTTGGAGAGGAAGGAGTTTGGGATGACCCTTAAGTTTGGCTTAGGTGACTGAATGAAAGAATCATGGTACCAGTGAATGAGCTAGAGAAAATGGGAGGACTAAGAGTAGAAAGCCTACAGCCGTAGCCCTGTGGCATCCAATCCCGTCAGATCTCAGAAGCTAAGCAGAGCCGGGCCTGGTTAGTACTTGGATGGGAGACTGCCTGGGAACACCAGGTGCTGTAGGCTTGGGAGAAGGACCCAGCAACCCACTCCAAAAATCAATCCACCATTGAAAACCCTTTGAACAGCAGAGAAGCACTGACAATAGCGTTTTACCTGTTGTACGCAGGGTTGCTATGATTTGGATACTGACTCGATGGCACCTAACAACAACAACAATAAAAGTGGAAAGGAGGGCGGGTGATTGATGTAGATGGCCACACTGAACTGAATGCACCTTGTTAAACCCAGATGGGAGTATCCTGTGGACTACGGTTGTAGAGTGTGTTCATCAAACCAGAAGCATCAGTGTCACCTGGAAACTTGCTGGAAATGCAAAATGTTGGCTCTGTAAACCTATTTATATGGTTTGGATGCTGAATGCCTCCCAAAGTCCCATCTATTAAATGCTTGGTCACCAGCCTGTGCTACTATTGATAGGTAGTGGGACCTTGAAGAAGTGGGATCTAATGGAAGGAAGTCAAGTCACAGGAGGCATGTCCTCGAAGGGGACATTGGGACCCTGGCTTTTTCCTTTTTTTTTTTTTTTATTTCCTAGACACTCTATGCGGCTGGGATTTAGCTCCGTTGGTAGAGTGCTGCTCTGCAGTCTCTGAGGTCCCAAGTTCGATTCCCAGCACTGCAAAATGGGAGAAGGACCTGGCAATCCACTCCCAAGGCAATCCCAAAAACAGTCAGCCATTGAAAACCCTATGAGGGTCACTATGAATTGAACTCAACCCAGTGGCACCTAACAACAACAACAACAGACACTCTAAGATGAGCGGCTTCTCTGTTACATGTTCCTGCCATGATGTACTGTGCTGTCACAAGTCAAAGCCACGGGCCAGGTGACTATGGACTGAAACCCCCGAAACTGTAAGCCAAAATAAGCCTTTCCTCCTCATGAGTTGATTTTCTCAGGCATTTTGTCACACCAATAGAAAACTGGCTAACTCATTGAATTAGAGATTCTAGTCTAGTTTAGTCAACCAGGTGATTGTGATGCGTGCTAATATCTGAGAGCCACACTGGTCAGGGGAAAGAGTTCTGAGTCAAGATACCTGGGTAAAAAAACAACTGGGTTATTTTACCCAAGTTCTTTTCTTGGGACACAATTTCCTCAACTGCAAAATCGAGGGCACTGACTTGGCTATAAGACCTCCAGTAAGTCATTAAATCTTGCTGGATCTCAGTGCCCCACCCTCAAATATCCATCTCCTCCTTCTTCTAAACAAGAAGGTTACAGACTCCAAAGTTGAACAAAGCAGTTGGGAGCCCAGAATAAAGATCATACTTTCCAACCACTTTTGCCACAACATGTGGCCATGTGGTCCAGTTGTGGTCAATAGGAGAGTGGAAACAATGTTTATGTCTTCTGAAAAGTTTCCTCAAGAGAAAAGTTATGTCCTTCTTCATCTTTTCATCTGTCCTTCAGCCTGGAATGCAGATGTGATGGCCGATGCTTGATCAGCCATATTGGATTATAAAAAGGAAACCACATTTTGAGAAGGAAAGAGCAATGTAATAAAAGGAACTTTGGTTTCTGATAAGTCCTGGAAACCACTCCACCAGCTCTGTCTTAACTCTCCCAAACTTCTTTTGTGTCAGAAAGGAACATTTTTGGTTTAGCCATTCTTATTTTGGTTTCTCTGTACTCTTACATTATTTCGAGAAAACCTCTTGCATCTTATAATTTTATGAGAAAATACTAAGAAAAAAATGCAAGATACCCTGTATTCAGGGGCAAGGCCTTGCAATCTGCATTTGATGAGTTTTTATTGGAGCCTGATTCACTCTATGGGTTGAGGCTGAATACTGAGAAATCAACTGTTATCAATGTTTCTTAGTAAGATATACACTCTAAGAACAAAGAAAGGAGCAAGAAATTTGACATAAAAGGAAAGGATTATTTTTAGTGGGATTTATAAAGCACACATGGATGACCTTTTTTGCTTATGGATTCAGAACTGAAATTCTTTTTGTAATACAAATTCTAGCCATAACAAAATCACCAGACCAATTAGACCCAGTGCCTATGAGTTTATGGCTATGTTGGGGTTACAATTTTGATTTCTGACTCGCAGCTCTCTGACCCCTGGACCCAGGAGCTTCCTGCATGCTCTGCAAAGCTATTCTTTTCCCAGCATCATAGGTGAAAATCCTGAAGCCCAGTCCCAGGGTGTGAGATGGCAGTTGTTTGGTGGCATGGGTGTGGTTTTGACACAGGAAGCAAAGTGTGTCCAGTCAAAACAGCAAGGAGTAATCCAGGTCAGCAGCTTATCCATCCATGGGGCTGGAGCCATGAAAGAATCCAAGTTATTCCCTTTGATGCCGTCAGTTTGGAAGGTCAGCCCCTGTTCTAGTTCACCTAAGTCTCTACCAGGATGCAGCATGACAAGTGAAGCAAGTCCATGTGCTGGACTTTTGTAAACCAGTTGTTCAGTAACAATGCACTAGAGGACCTAGCTGCCCTACTCCCCACCCAAATGGCTTGTTAACTATGGCTGTATGCTAATGATAACATCTCAAATGGGAAGGCAGGAGGAAAATAGTGGTTAAAATGCAGAGGGCTTGCACAGGTTGCAAAACAAGCAAAGGGAGAAAACACAGCCCAGTAATTAGCTGTTTTTTAAAAAAATGACACTTTCTGAGTAAACATGCACACTTTCTGATATTGAATAGGGTGAAGATCAGAGGTGGAGTTTAATAAAATCTACTCTCAGGACATGATTTTTTTTTTCTATCTGGCTTGCTTTATGGTAGTAAGCATCCAGGTACTCTTGGAAAAGGAGGATATCCCAAAAGTAATTCCACCCTTCTCTCTTCCCTTGCCTCCACAGAACCTGCCTTTAATTTTTATTATTTTTAGATTCATTAAAATTTATATTCTACCACTACATTAGAATGCTTATTAACATTGCTGGTGAAGTAACTGCTGAGGATTAATCTCTTGGGGGACTGGACCATATACCTGTCCAGATTTGTTTTCTCACTACAGCTTGCTAACTAAAACCAATACCAAGGACATCATGCCTTTCAATTCAATTGTAGAAAGCTTCTGAGCCACTAATTCTAAAAGGATCAACTGCTTTAAATATTGCTGCATGCAGTGAGCATGTGCTCATGTCATTTATGGTAGTATCTGGCTTTTCGGTAAGGGTGTCATATTTTATATAATGTGTCCCTGTGTCTTGTGGAAATGAACTGCCATAGGAGTAATGCATTGTGTAACTTCTTTAGGCAGCATTCTCATACTCGTCTGTGGTGCTTTATAAGAGTTGCACAGCGCACAACATGGGCAATCTTGGGTGGAGGCTCTGATTACTAAAGTCATTAGCCAGGACCCTGAGTAGCTTGGGTGTGGGTTGTTGGAAGATGGCTGATGATGTATGTATGTTTCAAGGGCAGTGGTGGAGGACAGTAGAGCTCCTGAGGGGCAGAGTTCAGCTTGTGTGACCATGAGGTGAGATTTATGTCATCTTCCAAGGTTTAAAAGAAGTTGGTGAAGGAGACATTTATGCTCTGCTTCCTGGAAGGTTCCAGGATTAGGGTGTGGTTGGCTTCAAATCTCAAAGGGGGCTGGGCAGCAGTCAGCAGGGTACAGGCATTCTATGACCTTTCTGAAGGTGTGTCTACACTGGACAGGGAGGGATCTTTTTTTTTTTTTTTTAAAGAATAAAATCTGGTAATACCTTAATGCTTGGGCAGAGCTGGCTTTCCCCGCAACCTGAAAACTCCTTGGTAGCATGCTTCATGAAAAGAGCTCTCTTCTGCCAGCAGTGTTCCAGCCAGTGCTCCTCCACGACTGTAGATCTATTTGGAGATCCTAAAGGGAGCTGCTGAATTGTTGTCATGGTTACCACAGGACAGTTTCTAAGGCCAGGATGTTTCCAAGGAGGGCAGCCCTGGGCTGCAGGCATATCCTGGGTTTTAGAGTAGGCAACAGAGCTAAGAGAATTGATTTCTCCCTCTATCTCCCCTGCTCTCAGTACCTAACCAGAAGCTGACTATCATCTCCAGTTTATATCCTAGCTTTGGTCTAGCTCAAATCCACTGCCTATGCTTCAGTTAGCCTTCAAAGATCAGACTGACCTGGAAGCATCTGACTGTGGTTCTGGTTGTGCCGCCTCCTCCAAACCCAGGCATGTTCCTGGATTCCTGATGAATGCAACTATTCTAGACAAAAGACACTTGTGAAGTAATTCTCTGCACTTAATAGGTTAATAAGGAACTTACATTTGTGAACATCTACTATGACTCCGGGCTGGGATTTAGCTCAGTTGGTAGAGTGCTGCGCTGCAGTCTCTGAGGTCCCGAGTTCAATCCCCAGCACCGCAAAAATGGGAGAAGGACCTGGCAATCCACTCCCAAGGCAATCCTGAAACAGTCAGCCACTGAAAACCCTATGAGGGTCGCTATGAGTCGGATACCGACTCGACGGCACCTAACAACAACAACAATTATGAACCCAGCCTGCAGCAGTAGCCCTGTGGCACCTGATCCCGTCAGATCTTGGAAACTAAGCAGGGTCGGGCCTCATTAGTACTTGGATGGGAGACCAAGTGCTGTAGGTGCTGTAGGCTTGGGAGAAGGACCAGGTAACCCACTCCCCAAATTCAATCTGCCATTGGAAACCCTATGAACAGCAGAGAAGCACTGACAATAGTGTTTCGCCTGTTGTACGTAGGGTTGCTAGGAGTCGGATACCGACTCAATGGCACCTAACAACAACAACAACAACTATGAGCCCAGCTCTTACATGTATCTCATGTAATTTACAAACCTAGTGTGGGTGGGTGGGTGGGAGGATGGATGTCATCCATGTTTTATCTGTAAGGAAGGATTTACAGAGGCGATACCTAGGGCTGCACAATGAGGAAGTTAGCAGACTTGGGATTCAAATTGAGGGCTGTTTGGTTTTAAGTTGTGGCTGTCATTTTAGCCACTGAGAAGAACTGGTAGCTCCAAGAGATCCTCAACCATCCAGTGGGCATGCAACGTTCATCCATATATTCCATAAAACATTTCCCAAGTCTGATTTGTGCCACATCCCCTGTTGGTCACTGGGGACATAAAGACAAATCAGACACAACTTCTGGCCTCAAGAAACTAATCCACTATCAGCCAGTAGTTATTTAAAAAGAAGACTCTACAAGAAGTTAAGTAGGGCGGAAGTAAAAGAAATCCCTCTGGATTTAATCACTACTGGACATCTCTAGGCATGTCCACTGGTGGGCAGTAAACAACACAGTAAGACCCAATAACGCTATACTCAAGGAACTGAACGAGTTTCAGAGCCAAGACTCATGACACTGTAAAAGAAAATAAAATTCCCAATTAAGGGTTTACATAGATGAGCAACATAGAAGTGTTGGAGAATTGAAAAGACTGAGACACAGAAGTTGGGGCCATTGAAGGAAGGCTATAAAAATGAAATAGAAGCCACCTTTGTATATAAGATTTTTTTTAAAAAAATCTCATTGGTTTTTGCCTTCTATTTTTGTTATAGTTACTTCTGGCTCTACCTTGTTCTGCTGCTGTTGTTATTGTTGTTATTTTCCATTTCCTGCTAAAGGAAAACATTCACTTATTCAACATATTTAAAGCTTGTGCTGAGAACAAGACATTATTCCAGGCCCTGATGGTGGTCATAGTGGTGAGACTGTACAAAAATGAACAAGACATGGAGCTCTTGAGTAGCAAACAAGCAAATGGCACGATACAAGCTTGAGATGTGAGCTCCAAACCAAATGGCATCAAGAATGAAGTTATTAATTAACTCTGACTTGAAATCAGGAGCTGTCATTTAGGAAAGACTGCATTGCTGCTGGCTTGTCCACTGGTGTCTTCAGGATGCCCTCACTTATGCCTTCCCTCTACCATTCTCACTCCTCAAGGAGCCCATGGTAAGCACGGTTCTGGGAGACAAAAGCTACTACTCCCATAGGTGATAAACAATCACGAAATACATAATGGGGCCGTAGAAGCTTGTAAGAGAGAATTCAGAGTTGGTAGCTTTTGAACTGACTTCTAAAACTACGTGTTACCAAGTGGAGATGAGAGGAACGGCTACGTAAAAAGACACTGAAGGTATGCTTGGAGGGAGATGAGTTCAGACATACTACCCACAGAGTGAAAATGCTTAAACACCGATTAAGTAGTGTGGCCTTTATCCTCGAAGTAATGAGCAGTCACAGAAGAGACAGGGGCAGACCATTACTAGATCTTTGTTTTGGAACTGCCCCTCCATGCTGCGTGTAAGTTAGATTAGAAAGAGGGGAGATGGAGGATCAGCCATGGATGCCTACAGCAACCGCACCTCTAAGACACGATGGGAGAATAGGTGAAAGGAGGGTGTGGGGGGGAATCCCTTCTGAGGTCTACACTCTGAGTCAGGGCTCAAGCAGTTCTAGGCACCTCACAGGGGCTGGGAAAGCTCCTTCCCCTTCCAGATCCCTCTGGGGCGGAGCTCGGGCCAGAGCACGTGACGCCCAGGGTACCACCTTTACTGAGGGCACGCCTCTAGTTTGTTTGCAGTTTCACGGCTGGCTGCTTCAGTACCCCAGCACCTTAACTCACTGCCGCAGCGTGGAAGGAGCTCATTCTGTTCTGTGCGTCCCTATACGGGCTTCCTGCGAAGCCCAGTTGGGAAAGATGAACGTCGAAGTAGTCCTTTGCCCACACAAAAGATGGCGCCACTCTGCGCTCACTCGGGGAGGACCGAATGCGTTCCAGGCTCCTGGCCTCGCCGGGTGAGGCACCGACGGAAGGGGCGTCTCTTGAGATAACTTTTCGACCTTCTTGGGCGGGGCCCTGTGGCTGGGAGGCGTGGCCCCGCCGGAATCGAACTGCGGATTGGCCTCCCAGCCGGTGGGCGGGGCCTCCGCGGCGCCCCGCCTCTCCCTCTTCGAACCGGAAGTGTCTCTAGGTCTTTCCAGCTGGTTGTCATTTCACTCGGCTCGGTCCTGAGGAGAAGGACTCAGCCGCGGCTACGGGACCCGGGCACCGGGAGGCAGTGGCGGCAGCGGCGGCGGCGGCAGCTGCGACAGCCGAGGAGGAAGGGGAGGAAGAAGGGAAGAAAAAGAAGAGCCAGGCAGAGTCCGCAACAACGACACCTGGGATTGCGGGACGGGGGTAGAGCGACGGCGGCGCTGGCGACGACGGCCCAGCAATCGTGAGGAGAAACAAAAGCCTTCTAAATTATAGTTTAAAAAAAATATCTGGGGGAAAAGAGAGCGCGCCGAGGGGGGAGGCTTTTCTCCTTTAGAGTAACTACGATCGTGGGTTTTTCCTTTTTTTTCTCCTCCCCTCCCCCCCACCGGAGAATCGAACTGAGAGAACTGAACAAACCGCCCCTGGGTCCCATGAGGGAAAAAAACCCCGGAGCCGCAGAGAGGGGAAGAGGCAGAAACCGCAGGACCTTCCAGGTCGCCGCCTTGGTCCCCGCGCCCCCGGGCCGCCAGCTCGCCCTCCTCCTGTCTCGCTAATCCCTCCTGATCGCGATACCCCTAGGAGGGAGACACGGGTGTTGCCAACCCCTTTCATGGGGGAGAGGAGGCCGGGGAGAGCCCGAGAACAGCGACCGCAGCAAGATTTGCACCCCGAGCCTCAGGCGCAGCCCCAGAGGCCCAAACGGCACCCTAGGAAAGATCAGGAACAGGACCACGACCAGCAGAAACCTCCCTGCAATCATCCTTCTTTTAGTCAATGCTGATTTCCTCTCCCACAACCAGGAATTCACCTCCCGCCCCAGATAACCTAATATAATCTATAAATATAAATATATAATATATAATGTTCTTAAATTATTCCTGATTTTTTTAACCAAGCTGCCAAGAAGAGAAGAACGTATTCTCCCCTTAGCCCTATTCTAATTTTTATGTGAATCTAAACTGCTGAGGAAGACCATATGTGATTGTTAAATTATATATATATATATTTTTATTCCGCACAATGCTTATTCTTCTACATCCATAGATGCTTGAGAAGCTGTGTTTTTGTCATTCATGTGCATTTTCCTTTGGAAAAAGAAAGCGCCTATTTTACTAACCAAAGACTTGATTTTTACCCTCCTGATTTTTATTCCCTCCTAGAAATCAGTCCAGTTGGATTCATGTCAGTGTTTTAAGGAATTTTTTTAGCTGTCTATTTTTTTCTTTCAGAGAGAGACCAGAATTCCAAATCAGAGCTATTTAGGGTGATAAGCTGTGATCTTCGAGTTAGCCACAAATAAGACATTTCAAGGAAGCAAACAAACAACTTAGATTTGGGATAGAGGAAAAAAAGGTGTAAGACATCAGGTGATCGTTTTTTATCCTGATATTCTGATTCTAAAAATAATAAATGGGGGATTACGGGTTTGGAGTGCTAGTGCAAAGCAATACTGGGAATAAATCTGCTTTTCCAGTCCGATTCCATCCACATCTGCAGCCTGCACACCATCACCAAAATGCCACCCCCAGCCCTGCTGCTTTTATAAATAATAACACAGCTGCCAATGGCAGCAGTGCTGGGTCAGCTTGGCTCTTTCCTGCTCCGGCTACCCATAACATTCAGGATGAGATCTTGGGGTCAGAAAAAGCCAAAAGTCAGCAACAGGAACAACAAGATCCTTTAGAAAAGCAGCAGCTCTCCCCGAGCCCAGGTCAGGAAGCTGGAATACTGCCGGAAACCGAAAAGGCAAAATCTGAGGAAAATCCAGGGGACAATTCTTCAGAAAATGGTAACGGGAAGGAGAAGATACGAATTGAATCACCAGTGTTGACAGGGTTTGATTATCAAGAAGCCACAGGCCTTGGTACTTCGACCCAGCCATTGACATCCAGTGCATCGTCTCTTACTGGTTTCAGTAACTGGTCAGCAGCGATAGCACCTTCTTCCTCTACCATAATCAATGAAGATGCAAGTTTCTTTCACCAGGGAGGGGTCCCTGCTGCTTCGGCTAATAATGGTGCTCTGTTGTTTCAAAATTTCCCCCACCATGTCAGCCCTGGCTTTGGAGGCAGCTTCTCCCCTCAGATCGGGCCGCTGTCACAGCACCACCCTCATCACCCTCATTTCCAGCATCATCACAGCCAGCATCAGCAGCAAAGGAGGTCTCCTGCCAGTCCCCATCCCCCACCCTTCACACACAGAAATGCTGCTTTTAACCAGCTGCCTCATTTGGCGAATAATCTTAACAAACCCCCCTCTCCATGGAGCAGCTACCAGAGTCCCTCTCCAACCCCATCTTCTTCCTGGAGCCCTGGAGGTGGTGGATATGGTGGCTGGGGAGGTTCCCAAGGCCGGGATCATCGCAGGGGGCTGAATGGTGGAATAACACCCCTGAACTCCATCTCACCTTTGAAGAAAAATTTTGCAAGCAATCATATTCAGCTCCAGAAGTATGCTCGCCCCAGCTCTGCCTTTGCTCCTAAATCCTGGATGGAAGATAGTTTGAACAGGGCTGACAACATTTTTCCTTTTCCGGTAAGATAATGTTCCATTAATAGATTAAGATGAATAAGGAAACAGCACGGTGTAATATCTGTGGAATGAAAGAGTTTAAGAGGTCTGACGTGAATATGGACAATTCAGATAGAAAATGAATCGTCAGACTTTGTTTTAGCAAAAGAGTAATTTGGAACAAAATGTTCATCTATTGCTCTGGCAGTTTTCTAATTGCAGCCTTAATCTTTGCTTGGATAATTATGAATACCAGGTAGCTAGTGATGTCATAATTATTAACTACAGTACCTTTCTTGCTAGACAAGAGTATCAGGATCAGTTTTCTCACTTGCCCATATGAAGTAACTACTACATAACTAAAACAACAACAACAAAACCCAGTCTTTTCTTTGACACTGTTAGGTAGTGAATCACTGAAACCAAACTACTGAATTATGATTTTTCTCACTAGTTATATTTTAAACCTGGGACTTGCTGTCTGAACAGTCTGAATTGATCAATTCAGCAATTTCTCTCAAACCTTTTTGCAAAGTCTGGCCTGCCCTGCGTTAGTAAGGACTACTAGTGAGAGAAATGATCTGAATGTTTTCTTCATCACCATGGTTTTTAAACTTATTTTATTTTTTGTAGTGCTGGAGCTAGAACTCAGGGCCTCAAGCATGTTAACCATTTCTTTTTAATACTATGTGTGTTGATCTCAGAGTGACTTTTTTTGTGATGCCTTTCACCCATTTGTTTATTTTCCAGAGTTAACACTAGGGGTGTAGATAATTAAACCATTCCTAAAAATAGATCCAGGCAAAGATCACTTGCCTTTCTTGTTACCAGTATATCCTTTTTCTGGCAAGAATCACATTGTTTGATGTTTTGGAACTAATAAGCAGCCAGTTTATTTGACAGAAACAAGATAAAGGGAATTTCATTACTAGCTGAACATCTTTTGCCCCACTAAATTTGTATATTTGGAGAGTCTGATCATTTATATATCTTTAGAAAATTGATTGAAGGTGATAAGATAACATTGAATCAGTCCTTAAAAACAATTCCTGCAGGTAAGTTCTATTATCCTGACTTTACAGATGAAGAACTTACATATAATTGGTAAGAGCACCAATTCTAGGTTAAAAAAAGAGGATTAAAAGTATACATACATTCATGTGTACACATACATAGGTGCTACAGTGAGAGGGTTATTTTAGAGCTCTTTCTGCAAGGGCTAAAACAGGTTATTGTTGTAGTGTTCCTAAATATGTTAGCACAAACAGAATTATGTTTTAATTAGTAATTTGGTTAGGGGGAGAGAAAATTGCTAAGAGAACCCTGTGTCATTCCACAGAATTAAATATCTGTTTTATTCCCTAAGGATTCAAATGCAGTGTATCCTGAAATATTTGGTCAAATTTAGTTTTAGATTTTAAAAAATGCTTTTATGCCTATAAAAAGCTGTTTGCCTTTGCTTTTAGAAAGCATTTTTGCTCAAATGGAAGAGCAGTTATCATATTTCAATGCAGATAAATGGCTGTTCATTGACAGTCCTGTGAAGTTTATTTTTGAAAAGTTTATTTTGCTATTGCTTTGAACATAAAGGAAATTTAATGCAAAGGTGGGGCTTATGAATTATTTATATATTACTCATTTTAAAAATCTAAGATGACATTCTCCATATTTTAACTGAATTAAGTTTAGCTCAAATTGAATATACTTTTCTTTCTTATTTCGCTATGGAATGAAGTAATGAATTTATGTGAGCTCAGGCCCTGTCTTCCATTCTTAGATTACTGACTTATGATAAAGATTTGCTTTGGGAAAAATGAAAAGTTCAGAGGATTAATAAAATATATGCACAGATGTACAGTAATATTTTTTTTTTCCTGTGGGGCTAATGGAGTGTGTTTAACATTTGAAATATTTTTGATGAAGCTGATTTTATGAAATAAAAAATTTGTACTAAAAGATATTGTTAGAAACTCTTTCCTTGTCTATTATGTTGAAGTGGTAAGTATACCTGGCTCAAATACGGTAGGATTAGAAAGTGGATTGTTGATTTCTGCTGTCCATCCATACCATTTTTAGTTGTGTGTGCATGTCGGGGAGAGGGAGAAGAGGGAAAGCAAGTTCAGGAGACAGAACAAGCAGGGGAATGATTTGATAGTCACGAGAAAAATAAGTGATTTCAAAGTCACATGAGAAATAAGTGATATGAAAAAAATCTCTGTGACAAGCAACTCCTAGTTAAGATTTGAAAAAAAATTATAAGTAAATAAATGGACTGCTCTGGTGCTTACTTAACTGAATGCAGTTTTTCTTGTGGTTTTCTTAAACAATAATTCTTTTGAATTAGTTTTTGGCAAAACAGTACCCCTTTGAGTGTATATGGTTTACTTGGCTAAATTTTATGTGGAAAAATTGAAAGGAATATTTATTTGACTAGAATCCAGGTGACCTAGGCTGTGGTCTTGGCTTTATCAGTATCAGCATCTGGGGGTCTCAGTTTCTTCATAAAGTTTTGGGGATGACCTGGGTGATCCCTGAAGTTCCTTATGATTCTAAAGCAAACTTCTGTGAAGTTTAAACTGCTTCAACTACGATTCATATTCTTCTTTCTAAACACTCTTGTCTTAATTTAAATGTGTAACTTAAGCACAATTAATTTTAGGAAAGACAATTTATAGGTATTAGCAATTCAATTTCAATTGCTATTAAAAATAATTCCTTATGTGTTATGGAGAGATCCTGAAATATACTATAGAAATTACAGGATAGAATTTACATGGTTACATTATTATATTGGTAGTCAATCAAAGGCTAGCATGGTATTGTTATAGTAAAAGAAAATAATTTACCTGAAATGTAACTGCTATTATTTTAATTTGAAATGAACCAGAATGATTTTTACATTTTTTTAAATTGCAGATTTGGATACATACAGGGAATTAAAATTAATGATAATATTTTTAATTCTCTTGTCCAATCTCAACATTGCTTTTTATCCATGTTTATGAAGCATGAACAGAGATTCCAAATACATGAATAACACCCTTAATAACTGATATGGGAAGGCATTGTATTTTAATTTCTCATGTATAGCCCAGGCTGCCCTGGAACTGGCTGGGTAGATGAAGCTGGCCTTGAATTTGCATCCATCCTCCTGCCTCAGCCTCTTGAGTCCTGAGATTACAGATTACCACCACGCCTGGCTTGTAGTTTGGAAATTTTTTGAAGTAAAATTTGTGTCTAAGTCATTTTTGTGTGGCACGGAACTTCATTGTATGAATTCAGATGGTATGCCTCAAGTCCTGTTTTCAGACACATTAATGTGCATTTAATAATAGCTAACATGCCACCAGGGCTGGGATTTAGCTCAGTTGGTAAAGCACCACTCTGTAGTCTCTGAGGTCCCAAGTTCGATTCCCAGCTCTGCAAAAATGGGAGAAGAATGTGGCAATCCACTCCTGAGGCAATCCTGAAACAGTCAGCCATTGAAAACCCTATGAGGGTTGCTATGAGTGGGACATGCCTCGACGGCACCCAACAACAACAACATGCCACTAGACTACAGCCTTACCACTGTGGTGTCTGATCCCATCAGATGTTGGAAGCTAAGAAGGGTTGGACCTGGTTAGTATGTGGATGAGAGACCACTTGGGAACACCAGGTGCTGTAGGCTTGGGAGAAGGACCCAGCAACCCACTCCCAAAAAACAATCAGCCATTGAAAACCCTATGAATAGCAGAGAAGCACTGACATAGAGTTTCGCTTGTTGTGCATAGGGTCCCTATGAGTCAGACACCGACTTAATGCCACCTAACAACAACAACAACAACAACAACATGCCACTATGTTCTTTGTGTTTTACATGTAGAAGTTAGTACTATTATTCAAACATAAGATTTGGCTTTTAACTATTATTCTCTGTTGCCTGTTCATATACAGGTGGGAGTAGTGGGTGAAGGGAAAACATTACAGATGCATGTAAGATGAAAGGAAAAATTTGGTGATACATAATGATCAAAAGTTGATTGTAGCCAGGGGCTGTGGCCCATACCTATAATTCCAGCAACTCAGGAGGCAGAGGTCAGACGTTGAGTTTGAGGCCAGAGGCAACTGTGCAACTTCACAAGACCCTATCTCACAACAACAACAAAAAAAAACTGATTGCAGAATTTTGAAAGTGGAAAATAATAAAATATATCTGTTTATCAACTTTAAATGTTAAATGTAGATAATGTTCAGGTCAATACTTCTGTTTTAAATTTTGAATAGTTACGATAAACCAGTACTGGGCTAAGTGGTTTCACATATTATTTCACTTTCTCTGTAGGATTTCTCAACCCTGTGACTTTTAGTTTTATTGTCCTGATTTCAAAATGAAGAAGAAACAAGGCTCAAATTCATGTGATTATGGGCACGATTTGACCCTTACATTAAGTGGAAAAATAATACTACCTGTTCTACCAAATGGATCCTGGAACTCTGATGTCCAAACCAAATAACATATTGGAACACCTGCCAATAATTATATTCGAATATAGCACTGCTTTGGAAGGATGCCTAGGTCTTCTGTCCTTACAGGAGAACAGGGGAGAAATGCCTACTATATATGCTGACACCCTGTTATCCACAGCTCAGTTATATTCCCACCTTAATTAGCTAAGAAGCAGGAGGTAGGAAAAAAAAATCTGTGCTACAAAGATTATCCTAAATATTGATTGGTAGGGAAATACTTTAGGACTTAGAGCGCCATTTGCTATTAATTTAGACCCAGAGCCATAGATTTATTAAGTTATCTTAACCAGGCAAATAATTCTTGTCACTTTAATAACTCCCCTAGTGTCATCAGTTTATAGATCCTTAAAATTATACACCACATCTTATATTTGTAAATAAGAAAGTTGCTGCAGAGCTTTAGGTCTGAGAGTCATGGTGAATTATTAAAATTATCTCAACAGGCAACCTCATTACATTTTCCTTTTCCATAATATGATCCCAAAAGAGATTTTTGCATAGGAAACATTTTGGTTGACTTAGAAAAGGAGAAGCTGATTTTTTAACTGTAAAATACGGGTTAGATAGCTCTGCTTTAGCAGAATTGAGATATTGAAAACTTTGGGGAAAACCTACCAAATTCAATTTCCTCTCTCTTTGTAGAAGGGCTTCTTAGGTAGGTTTAATTGCTTTTCTGATGCAGCTAAAACTAACTTCAGGATTGACTTATTGTATTTTGTTGTTTTCAGAGAAGTCACAGAATATGATCAACATGCTGCTCTAACCTCTTTCACGAAAAATTTGTTTATTGCAATTAGATGTGGTTGTTGCTAGTTGCAACTAGAAAGATGCTACTTAGTTTGTGAGGTTAGTCTTTTTAGAATAATTCTTGTAGGTATTTATGAGAAAGAAATGGGAAAAATAGTCTTAAAATTAACGTATACCTAGATTTGAATTTTACAGTCTAAATTCATTTCCCTTCTGACTTTTCTCTGTCTTGGTGGAAGGAAAATAATCTTGACGATCCCCACTATCACATTTTTTTTCCAGCAGTGTGTTGTACCTGGGTTTTTGGTGTCACCCCAGGTAAGATAATGTGAATAGTGTGTTTTCCTAAAGGCTGGGAGCCTACAGTGTGAACATTTTAATTTCTTGTGACAAATAGTCACTTTGTTTCATGTTTAATTGTTCAGTGTATCTTGCAGAAATTAAAAGCGTGTTTTTGGCATGATGAATTTAGAGCCATGTGTATTTTAAAATTCAAATTTAGTGTAGATTCTCATTAAGTTTTTTTTCTCATCACATTTTATATTATTGAAGTAGAATGAGTTACATTTAAATTTTCCAGAAAATACTTAGTGAAAGGAAAGATAAAAGTGTAGATCTTATTTCTTTAAGCCATTTTCTGAATGTGAAACATAAGTAATTATTGAAAAAACCTATTTTGTGATGTCAAAAATGTAGTAGAGGGAAGCATGGGCTATGGATCTAGATGGACTTTAAGTTTGGCTCTGAATTCTAGTTAGTAGTGTGGCCTTGAGTAAATACCTTAAATCTGGGAAGACAACACGTCATCAAAATAATACCTAGTGGTGAAGGGTTAATTTGAGGTACCTTAAATCTGTGGCCATACCAGAGAGCTTAAGTTTCTTTTAATTTAAAACATGGCTTTCAAATATCGAGTAAAATTATGAAATTAGAGTAATTGCAAATACAGCAAAGTTTCCTATGAAAACTTTGGACAGTTCTTAAGTGTTTCTTATCTCACTATATATGCTTTATTTCTCTGAGTACTACATTTGAATCAGATATAGACATAACCCAGAGCAGATAAATCATTTAGCAGAATTATCAGTTTTCTTGAAGAGAAGTTTTAATTGTGAATATACTTAAACTTTCATTAGCATTGATAACCTGTATCTTTGAGTATTTTGAAAGATTTTGTGAATAGTTAAGAATGGGAGAAGGACCTGGTAATCCACTCCCAAGGCAATCCTGAAAACAGTCTGACATTGAAAACCCTATGAGGGTCGCTATGAGTCGGATACTGACTCGATGGCACCTAATAACAACAACAACAACAATTATTAAGAATTTTAAGCTGGGTGCAGTGGCACATACCTGTAATCCCAGCTGCTTGGGAGGCTGAGGCAGGTGGATAACAGGTTTGAGGCCAGAGGCAGCCTGTGAAACTTAGTGACACCCCTATCTCAAAAATAAAAAGTAAAAGGAGAGAACTGGGGTATGGCTCAGTAATAGATCACTTGCTTATCATGCCTGGAACACTTGCCTGTTATACTTGAGGCCCTGGATTCATTCCCTAGTACTGAAAAAAGTCCTTCCTTAAAAACAAAACAAAACAAAACAAAACAAAAAAATACCCTTTAGAACACATATTGCTTTTATATACATTAAAAGGGACAACATTTTAATAGAAAATTAGAGACTTTTTGGTAAGAGATTGAAAACAGCATAGACTTGAGTATAAATTGACTTTTATCCTGGAAGTAAGTTTTGTTTTTCACGTCTTAAATAATTTTTAGCACACATCTATTGAACACCTGCTATGTTATGGAACAGGTATAGCATTCTCACAAAAATGATTTGAAAATGTATTTCATAATGTATTCCTAGTCTATGCTAATCTTTGAGTGATACTTAACATTTTTCCTCTTAAACATTATAAACAAATTATCAGTTAGCCTAATAGTTTCATTTCATTTCAATCCATGAACTGATTAACTTTTAAGGCAAACTAACAGATTCGACTTTAGGTATAATGAAAACAATATGTAAATGAAACCAGTAATAAAATACTTGGGAATTTTCAAAAACACTTGGAAATTTGTAAATACACACGTATATGTTACCTTTACACTTGTGTACAACGTGTGCTTATTTATTTAATTTAGTAGTTTTTTTTCCCCCCTGCAGTACTGGGTATTTGAACCCAGGGTGTTGTGTGTGCTTTGCAAGCACTCAACCACTGAGCTGCACCTTGGTCCATTTTTTACCTTACATTTTGAAATAGGGTCTTGCTAAATTACTCATACTGCCTCTGGCCTCAAACTTGCTATCCTCTTGCCTTTACCTCCCAGGTCACTGGGATTACAGTTATGTACTACTGTGTCCAGCACAACATGTGCTTATTTATGTTCTGTGACAAAATGGTATCACAAAAGATAAACTTTAACCTATGGATAGCAGAATTCAGGTCCCATTCCATGTTAAATAAAAGGATCATCAGCTATGCATAGATCTTGTCTCATATTAACAGACCGAATCATTAAAGTTTAAAACCTTAAGCTGCATACATACTTTCCATATTGTAAAGTATTTAGATTGTACTTTTTTTGTGTGTGTGGTACTGGGGTTTGAACCCAGGGCCTCACACTTGTATGCTTTGCAAGTGCTGGACCGCTGAGGTGCACCCTCAGCCCATTTTTTTACTTTTTGAGACAGGGTCTCGCTAAGTTTGCAGAACCATTTACAGATGAAATGATATGGTATCTGGTCTCAAACTTGCAATCCTCCTGCCTCCGCCTCCTAAACCTCTGGGATTACAGGTCTGTGCCACTGCGCCCGGTTCAGATTGTACATTTTAAAGTCATATTTATATTTAAAATATTATGTAAGGTTCTTAATAATAATTCTTCCAGATATTCTTGAGAAATGCATACTCAACACATTCATGGCACTAGTCAATAAAGTAGCTGCAGTCATTTTACTGTCTGTGAGACCTTAAAAAAATCTCTATATAAAAACATTACTAGTCAGAAAAATGTCTCAATTATGGTAACAGAGGTCAGATCTGGGTTCCAAATATTTCTGTACCACTTACTAACTGTATGATCTAGGGCAAGATCCTCCATCTTCCTGATCCTTCATTTTCTCATTCTTTCTTTTTCTTCTTTCTTTCTTTTTTCTTTTTTTTCTTTTTGAGGATAAAACAAGATAAGTTTGATATCTGGCTTCCAAAAGATTCTGATGTTAAAAGTAAATAAGTTATAGAAATATTAATGCAGTCTCATGAATAGTGTAGTTTCTTTTTTGGTGGTACTGGGGTTTGAACCCAGGGCCTTGCGCTTGCATGCTTTGCAAGTGCTGTACCACTGAGCTGCACCCCCAGCCCATATTTTTGCTTTTTGAGACAGGATCTCACTAAATTACACATACTGCTTCTAGTCTCAAACTTGTGATCCTCCTGCCTCTGCCTCCCGAGTCTCTGGGATTACAGGCATGTGCCACCTTGCCCAGTGAATAGTGTAGTTTCTTTAAATGTGAAAATCAGTGTATCACTGGAGTGTGATCATTTGAACTTAATTTTAATAAACTATAATTTAAAAGTGTAATCACTGCGTTTAAATAATAGTGGGACTCAGGCTAGCTGGCACTCTTCATTTTCTTGAATGCAGCTGAGAACCACAGTGACCAGTTGGTGATATCTCCTCCCCTTTTGATAGTTTCCTATGCCATGTCATTTTTATTTTTTTATTATGGAACAATTTAAACACATTTCATAGTAAACAAAGTGGAATAATGAACCCCCAAGTACATGCCACCTGGTTTCAACAATTATTGGCTCCTGGACAGTCCCCTTTCCTCTGTATCCTAATGCTCTCCTCTTTCATGTATCTCAAAGCAATTCCCAGATACCATATCATTTCATCTGTAAGTGGTTCGGTATGTATCTCTAAAAGATAAGAAGTCTTTTAAAATAACAACATAAAAGATAATAAGAAAGCATGAAAAGTAGTGAGAAACTGGAGAAAGGCCCACATTTCTTTTGTACCTGTTCAGCCTGTTCAGCTCCTCATCTGGATGCTAATCTCTACAAACACCACTATGGGCTTCATCTCCTTCTGCATGTATATATATATATATATATATATATATATATATATATATATATATATATATATTCAGCTACCAAAAGATCAGCGGCTGGTTACCAGAAAATTGGGCAGAGATTGTACTGCTTTTCTCTTTTAATCCCAGCCTTCCTCTAGGTTCAGGCTTCTGTGGACTTGGAAGTGTGACCACTTTGGGAAGGAATAATGAAAGAACATAAGAATGAGCGTTTTGGGTTGTGTTTTTGTGTGGTTTGGTTTTTTTTTTTAAGGGAAGGGTAGACATTTTGGGTCTTTTGCAAGCTGTTGGATTGCATCAGACCTTTTCATTTCTTTCTGTCTTCCAGTACACAAATATTAGATGGTTTTGATGGATCGTGGGCTGGGAATACTTAACCATGGCAAAAGTCATCTTCCTCAAGAAGGGTACAATCTGGTGATGGCCCATTTTGTGCTTGAGGGTTAAGGAGTGCCTTCTGCCCAGGAAACTGGAGAGCTAAGGATGTGGGGGTGAGATTTGTGAAGATCCAGAAGGGCAGGAGCTCAGGACAGGCTGCTTTGTGAGATCATTATCAAGGCTCACAAAAGAGATGAGAGGTCAAGAGTTGTGGGGCACAAAGCTCAGTTTAGGAAAAACGATTGTGCATTTGGGTGAAGCAGTTGCCCTGCAGACTCTGGACCCTGATCATGCCTTGCAGACATGGACAAGAGAGGCAGTCAGTCTCTTCATGGATCTGTCTTTATGACTTCATCCAACAGGGCTGGGTTTTCGTACTGTTTACTGTCCTTAAGCCAATGGCGTCTTGTCCTGCATAGCTTATTAGGTAGGAGTAATGTTCTATATTTTTAGGTTCAGAGATTTGGATTTATCATGATTATCTCTATGAAACAAGCTTTTGGAATAAAACAACTAAATTATTCAGATACATCCAAAACCTAATTTGAAATGTGAGTTTCAGGCTCTTTTCAACTGCACCACATAGAAAAGGGGCAGAGACAATGTTTATTAAATATGGTTTCTGGCCACCAGGAATTATGCATGTACTGTCACGTTCCTTATCTCGTTTAGTCCTTGCCACAGTTTTGTAAGAGAGGTGTTAATATCTTCATTTTGCAGGTGAAATCAAAGTTTAATGCTGTTGCAGTGTGAAAATTACTTGCCCAGAGAGTGGCGATTTGAATTCAGGTCTTATAATGGATTTTAATTATGTATTTCTGCCAAGCAAGCTTAGAATGAACACTCAGTCAAGAAGAAAAAGGGCGTCTACTGATCATGGAACCTACTAATCAGGCCTAGAATGCCAGTTTGATTTTTGAAAAATAGAAATAAATGGTGACAAAGAGTGTTATAACTTTAAGGATTTGTAATACTCAAAATGAGTGTGGTTTATTTAGTGAAGGGGAAATAAGAAAATTTTCTAAAAGGCTTTCTGGAGAGATTTTCTGATTCATCACTTCATGGGAACCAGATAGATTTATTGATCCATCAGAATAATATACTGAAGATATTCATTCATTTAGATATAGTTTATAATGCTGTCAGGGAGCCTATGGTAGGCTAAGATCTGTATGACTGTCTCCATTGAAGAGGTCATGATGAGAAAATACTGACTGTAAAGGGAACTTGCTAGGAAATATGAGCTGCTATTGAATGTGGTTCCTTCTACTTCAGATAAGTACCTCTGACTTCAATGTCTGACCTTTATTATCCACATTCAGGCCATATATGTACAATGGAGGATTTTGTACCTTACAGGTGTCAATAGTGAAAATTCTAGGTCATGATAAGACTTATCTAAATGGACTTTCTTGAGCATCTGCTCTGAAGTCAGACTCTACCACTTAGTGTATAACTTTGAGGGCTAATTAGTTAACCTCTCATAGCATCATTTATCTAAAATATGGATAGCAATGACTTTATATGATGATTATGAGGAACTAATGAATGTAAATGATACATAATTCACATAAGATGCATAGCATAGAGCCAAGAAGAACACAATAGACACTTTCTTTCCTGATGGTGGTATATTTATAGCATGTTATACCTGAAGCCGTTCCACTGTGGCGTCAGATCTCGGAAACTAAGCAGGGTCGGGCCTGGTTAGTATTTGGATGGGAGACCGCCAGGTGCTGTAGGCTTGGGAGAAGGACCCGGCAACCCACGCCCAGAAAACAATCAGCCGTTGAAAACCCTGTGAATAGCAGAGAAGCACTGACAATAGTGTTTCACCTGTTGTATGTGTGGTTGCTATGAGTTGGACACAGACTAGATGGCTCCTAACAACAACAACAACATACCTGTGCTGCAGTCTGTGGCTGTGAAGATGGGGAAGCTCTCAGTCCAGTTGGGAGGTAATCCTAACTGAGCTTGTTAATATCCTGTGCAGGGTCAGCTTGCTAAAGGAGTACAAGGGAAAAGGGATTTTCTGACTGTGTAGGGATGCAGGGGTCATTTGGAAGTGGGCTTAAATATCATTCAATCCAAGAAGAATATTTACATTTTGGAAAATCTTGGATTAAAACTCCCATAGTTACTTTTGATTAATTATGGGGTCTACTGGCATTTCAAGCTTCCTATTTATTTTGGCAGCTGACACACTGGCATAGACTTTTCCCTTTAAACCAAAATATTTTCCTTTCCCATCTTAACCAGGGAAAGTTAAGCCAAAAAGAGAAACTTCCATAGCTGGATACAGACTCATTGCAGACTGAGATGTGATCACCATAACGTATGTTTTTAAAGAAAGAGAATGAGTAACGAGGCTGGCCTCTAACTCAAAATCCTCCTGCCTCAGCCTCCCAGTGCACCACCATGCCTGGCTTAATCAATGATTTTGAGAGAGAGGAAGCACATCATTAGTAAATTCTGGAAAGCAGATATTCTATGTTGTTGAATAATTAAAAGAACTGTACGTCTAAGATACAAGAAAATATTTTATACTGCAAATTTAAATGCCAGATTTATATTTCGTTCTTAGTGAACCCTTCAATTTCTCAAATAGCAACTGAACTGCACTCAAGCTACAAGCTTTTGTCCAAGGTATGTGCCTTAGAGCTTAGAGCTTTGTTTTAGGTTTTGAGAGCAAAGCCCTTAAAATGGTTCCTGTAAACTATTTAAACTGGACTGCACACAGCTGGTCAATCGGATATAAGCTACAAATCACACCCTCAAGTATCTAATGAAGTTTACCCATTAAACAGAGTTGCTTAACCCAATGATTATTTGCCATGACTGGGCACTGTGGTGTGTGTGCCTATGATTCCAGCTATTTGGGAAGCTGAGGCAAGAGGATGGTGAGTTCGAAGCTAGCCTGTGCAACAGAGGGAGACCCTGTCTCAATAATAACTTGCTGTGAATGATTATTTGGCTTATGGCATAGTTATAATTTAATTGTTCTTCCTGATTGTAATAGGCCAACAGGTTCACATGCCTGTTGTGGCTGCTTCTGGGATGTTTGCTATACTTACATAGTTTTGGCAGAAAGTTATTTTTTATCAACTTTGATTTTTATAATGGTTTTGTGTAGTTTTTCCCTTAGAAATTGTCCTGTGAGGTAGAGACAACAGAAACCAAAACTAACAAGTTATTAACATAAAACTCAGCATATTAATGGGAGACGGACCTGGCAACCCACACCCAAAAATCAATCTGCCATTGAAAACCCTATGAACAGCAGAGAAGCACTGACAATAGTGTTTCTCCTGTTGCATGCAGGGTCACTATGAGTCAGATACTGACTCGACGGCACCTAACAACAGCAACACCAGCATATTAAAAATAACAGTTAAGATAAAATGAGATCTAAGCATTATACTAAAGCATGCTTTACTGAGACTTGAAAAAATTGGTGCTCTTCTATTTTCATACATGATTATCAAACTCACATATTCAACACTCAGAAGGCCTTGATTTAGATTTTGCCTCCTCTACTTACCTGGCATTGATAAAGTTAGTCATTATAAGCTTCAGTTTCTTCACTTGTGAAAAAGCAATTGAACGTTCCATAGGATGTTTGTGAGGAATAAATGAGACTATGCATGTAATGCATAATGTTAGCTGTTATCACCCCTATACATTTTGTTCATTCTTTCATTTTTAACCCTTAACTCATGTTGTACTTCTGGGGTCACATATGACTGCAGGTTGCATGTACCTGCACTTAGGGAAATGCTGCAGTGCCTCATGTCTGGCACTTGCCCAGAGGTCTGTTTTGATCCTGAGACACCAGTTAAGGGTTAAATGATTAAGAGACTCCTCCTTGCCAGGCACTGGCTTGTACAGTCATAACCTCAGAGCCCTTGAAGCCCAGTACCTCCTTTATTCAAATGTATGTCTTAGTGGTCCTTTGACTGCCATGACTGTTCCCTTTGGAGGGAGGTTTAAATCCTGACTTTGTTGCTGAACTCTGCAGTAACTTGTCTATGACTGGGAGTGTAACTCAGTGGTATAGCATGGACTTTATCATGCACAAGGCCCTGGGTTTAATCTCCAGCACTAAGAGAAAAAGAGACTCGTTAGGGCTCATTTTCTTACTACTCTCTCATTGACTTTTCATCCACAAAAAGTGATGTACTTTGAGTAGACATTCACATTTTTGGTTCCTGCCATAATTTTCATGATTTATAAACTGTATATCTTGGAAGAATACAGACACCTGAGGATATTGGAGAGTTAAAAATATAAAAATGAGCTAGGGGTGCAGCTTAGTGGTAGAGCACTTGCACAGCATGCACAAAGTCCTACGTTCCATCCTCACTACTGAAAAAAACAAAAAAGCAAGGAACTATTTTGGACCTAGGAAAAGGATATTAAAGACTAATCAGACCCCTTCCTTTTATGGATCAGGGAAGAGTTCTAGAGGACAACGGTGTCCCAGTGGAGCTGAGCCTTCCTGATGTCCAATACTCATTACACTGATTTGTGCTGATGTTCACATTTTGGTCATTGGCTCAAGGTCAGTCAAGATGAGCTGTCACTCAGCAAATTTTCCATTTGACAGTTTTTTTACTTTCTGGAAAATGGATCTCAGAAAATATATTAGTATTTATATTTGGTCTAATTAGTAATCAAAAGAGGCAAAATGAAAGAGTGAAATATGTCATCCAGAGCACTCTTATTCCCTTGATTTAACTCTTTGATCTTTGAATAGGAAAACTGGCAATACTTCTATTGTTCTTACATGTTGGGTTTACTTATTTGTATTTCTACCCCTCTATTTCCTACTGGCACAAGACACTAACATTTTAAGATTTTTTAAATTATGTGTCTAAAATAGAAAAGATTAGTGAAGGAATAGATTAAGAATGATAAACCTTGGACTCTTTCTGAGAACAAAATATTTCCTTGACAAAATATGTGGCTTTGAACTCCTTTACTTGGCAGAGTATCCTAAGAAAATTATACGAATGTAGTTTATAGTACATCTAATTGCTAATTACCAGGTTGTAGGGGAGAATACATATCAGACTAGGGCTGACAAGAATGTGGCACTTGTGCCATTGGGCCTTACGCTTTGCATTTAATGTAATCAGCATCTGTTGAGACTGTTTCCCTCTGAATTCTTACAGAGTCCAAGAACCCTTCTCAACACATGGCGTCTGAGTTGTTGTTGTTACTTGCCATCGAGTCAGTATCCGACTCATAGCGACCCTCATAGGGTTTTCAATGGCTGACTGTTTCGGGATGCCTTGGGAGTGGATTGCCAGGCCCTTTTCCCATTTTTGCGGTGCTGGGAATTGAACTCAGGACCTCAGAGACTGCAGGGCAGTGCTCTACCAACTCAGCTAAATCCCAGCCATGGCGTCTGAGAGTCAGTACCAATTGATCAGATTTGTATTTTGGTCTTTACTATGACCCTGTAATTAAATCATGACAAATTAAAGGAAGAGATAGGATCAATATAAACAGGATAGTTTTATTTTTCAATCCAAAAGTTATTGAATTTTTAAAATTTCATTTAAAATTTTAGTCTTAATGTACTTTATCACTTAGAAGTCAGTGGTTATTAAATTTAGTAAAGATCTTTATTTTCTAGACAGTATATTTGGGCTGGGGGAGTGGATCTATGAAGTGGTTCATTAAATTCTAGTGACCCATTCAGAAACTTGTAAGCTTTCTTGACTTACTTGAAACAGCTTTTATTAAAGAAACCAAACAACAATAACAGCAGCAGCAACAACAAAAGCCCACTCTGTGTTATATTCTTTAATAACGGCATCAGTTGTATGTTGTTCATTCAGTGATTGGCAAAATGCAAGTTCTAGAAATTCACAAGGATGCATACTGCTCCAGCTGCATGAAAAAGTATGATAGACCGAGTTCTTCCTCCTACTCCTATTATTTATTTTGGCAAAAGAAAACATGCAACTCTATAACGGGAAAGAGAAATATGTAGACCTCAGATAAGGAAGTAGGAGAAAATAAATATTTAGATATTTAAAAATTACTTGAAGGGCCAGGCACAGTGGCACATGTCTGTAATATCGGCGATGTGGGAGGCAGAGGCAGGAGGATCTCAAGTCTGAGGCCAGAGACAGCCTGCATGATTTAATGAGATCATGTCGCAAGATGAAAAATAAAAATAGGACTGGGGGCGCAGCTCACTGACAGAGTGCTTGCAAAGTATGGGCAAGACTCTGGGTTCAACTCCCCAGTACCGCATGCCTTCTAATAACCTATTCTTAATGCACGGTGATGTTTGTTAACCCAATTCACACCATGGACACATTGAAAGCTATAATACTTAAACATTATCTGCCAGGGAGCTCCTGCTACCTCAGGCTCTTGTTGGCAGTTCTGTGGGCTAAGGGGATGACTATCTTGAAATATCATCACCTGTTTGAGGTAGATACACTGGGAATATTTGGTATAAGACATCATTTCTGCCGTAGGAAGTTCTCAGAGGACACAGCAATGAATGGTAACAGAGCATTCTGTCCTCTAGGACTGGTTTGTATTGGTGATGGATATGGGGGTGGTGCAGGTATGATCGTGATTGGTGGACTGTTGAAACGAGAGAAGATCCAGCTACTACAAGATGAGATGGCCTGACTGTATTAACTTCTACACCTCCAGTTATGCTTCAGATCCACTTTTGGATATAATGCACTGTTTGACATGAAGTATAAAAACAGAACATTCTCTTTTATGAATACTAGCTCTTGGAAATTCTGATTCTGGTTGTATGTCCTCCTCCTCCTCTGTGGACCTTGTTGAGAACAAAATGAAGAAGAAAGAGTCAAGAGGCCAGGGTGGGAAAGATGTGCTGGCGTGAGCTGTACCACTCTGGAGTAGAATAGCCTGTTAAGGCACCTGCCCCTCATCTTCATCCCAGCCCATGCTCCAGCCCCAACCCTCTCACTCCTAGGGGCAAACCTGCAATACTCTCTCCTACTTCTGATAATTGGATCATATCTCACTGTAACTGTGATTGGACTTCTCAAGCGGCAGAGATACAAAGTTTGTATCATAAAACAATTCATTCAGTGAACATTACTGAATATCTGTGTAGATGATGGGGTGGGGTCAGAAGGAGTGGTCCCTATTTCAGGGAAGCATCATAATCATTCAGGGTGCAAAGTATTATAGAAGCACAAAGGAGAAATGCTAGGTTAATTTTAAAAAATGCTCTTAAATGGAAGACATGCCATCTTAGCCAAGAGGCTCTAGAAGTTAGCTAGGAAAGCAGAAAAGTGAGATCCCAACAAGATCAGAAAGAAGAATTAGGAGGTGAATTTTTTAAACAAACCAAAGCCCTGAGTTAAAAAGGAATATAAGGGCTATAGTAATATAAGAACTGAACACATGCTCAGCATTCGTGAGGCCCTGGGTTCACTCCCCAGTAACAAAAATAAAAACAAATAAATAAATAAAAAGTAATACAGGAGCAAATATAACCGAAGAGAAGGTTACAGAATCCCACTTGTCAAATTCCTTTGACTGTCCTTTCTTTCTGTAATACTCTTGCGGTGTTTTTTTTGGGTGTGTGGGGGAGGCCATAGCATGTATGACTGCTTCCTCTCAGTTTAATTTGAAAATATTTTCACCTCCTACTTTTAACTTGTCAAGCTAAACTTTAATTTTAGCCATTGCTAGATAACTTCTTTTATCCGAGGAATGCCAGAGCAGTTGGGATGCTGTATATTTTGGGATTCCTCACCCACTCTTGAAATGTACTTGGTTTTAGACCAGCAATATATACTGTACTTTTTCTTCCATTTAATTTGATGACAGCAAAATCAAGCCTAGCTTTGCAAGTAGAGATAGTAAATAAGAATTAAGTGAGTTTTGGTGTTCTAATCCAGAAACTAACTCTGATCAGTGTCTGTTTGTCCTTTATTTATTAGAAATGACGATTGGGCTGTTTAGAGAGTGTAGTTGAAGGGCAGAATATGCTTTGTTGTTGTTGTTGTTAGGTGCTGTCAAGTTGGTATCTGACTCATAGCGACCCTACATACAACAGGAGAAACACTATTGTCAGTGCTTCTCTGTTATTCATAGGATTTTCAATGGTGGATTGATTTTTGGGAGTGGGTTGCCAGGTCCTTCTCCCAGACTATGCTTCAGCAGTTCCCTATTGCTAGACTCATTCTTCTCCTTTGGGGAAGCCTTGTCATGGCAAAGAGAGCAGTGCTTGTGCTTTGTTATTCTGGAGTTAGTGTTACTTTTAACTTGGGGGAAGAGAGAGTCTACCAAAATTATTTTTATGTGTTCTTTTAGTGTGTATGTATGAGGGAGAGATTTTGTCTACTTTCCATATGGGTTATTAGTTTGAAAAGATCTTTACAGAAGGTAAATCATAAGCATACAAGGGCAGCCTTCATAATATGTAGATAAATCAATCGTTTTTGTTTTCTTTCATTGTTGTTGTTGTTAGGTGCCATCAAGTCGGTATCCGACTCATAGCGACCCTCTGTACAACAGGGGAAACACTATTGTCAGTGCTTCTCCGCTGTTCATAGGGTTTTCAATGGCAGATTGATTTTTGGGAGGGGGTTGCCAGGTCCTTCTCCCAAGCCTACAGCTTCTGGTGTTCCCAGGTGGTCTCCCATCCAGGTACTAACCAGGCTGGACCCTGCTTAGCTTCCGAGATCTGACGAGATCGGATGCCACAGGGCTACAGCTGCAGGCTTTCTTTCATTGAGGGTGTAATTTATCTTTTCATGATTTCCCAGTGATATTTATTTTGGAATCCTTTACCATTTAATGACCAAAGAGATAAGTGATGATTCTTTTCAAACCTTGGCTTGTGAGAAAATACAGCTATTCTGAGTAGCACATTATAGATGCCAGTTTGGTAGGTTGCTACTGGAACAAGCTTGTAAAGCTTTGCCAGGCTATTTCAGTCTTAAATGGTGGAGAAGATTAAGAAAATCTTTTGGTATTTATTTACTGTTCTTAAGTAATATGAAGGTTTATTTATGCTTTATTAATAAAAGTGATGCTTTTGTCTAAGTTATTTATAGAAATAAATCACCCTACTGAGCTGTATACTTCTGTGCTTTTTGATGTTTTTGAAGTGCTGTAGCAACGTTTAGTAATAATGTACCTGATTCAGAGAGGGAGCAAATTTGCGCCTTTTTGATCTATGTCCCATCAAATGCACCTTATTTTTCTCTTGTATATGTAAATGTTATTTTAAAAAGTGGTTTGTGGCTGTTTTTCTTTACAGGATCGCCCCAGGACATTTGACATGCACTCTCTGGAGAGTTCACTCATTGACATAATGAGAGCTGAAAATGATTCTATTAAAGGTAAGTTGAGAAATGCAACTATTCTGTTTTAGTCAGTAGTTTAAAATATCTGTTTTAGTTGATGAGCAATACATCAACTATTATGGAGTCATATTTTGTATCTAGTAAGTTGCATCAATTTTACACAGGACCTTCTATCTCTTAAAAAATCAAACATGTTTTATAGAAATTGACAACAGACTCATCATGATACCAATGAAAAGTACTAAAAGAATACTAATTGCTAGGAGTTGGCAGTTAACTCAAAGACATAAACCATACACTTCATTTTTTTGTCTGTGTCTCAGACAAAAAAGCTTCTTAGTGCTTCAAGCATATTATGCCTATCCACTTACGAGGGTGACTGTATACCAGGTGGAGTTCATATGTTAGTAGATTTTCTTATTTTGCCTAGTTTCACATTTAAAAAAATGGCCAGCAGTTTCACAATGAAAATAAGTTTCATATTTTATTTTTTTCTACATGTTAAAAAAGTCATACTGTTCCTACCTGGATTCCACTCTTAAGTCAGTTACTGACCAGCTGTGTTATATTGAATAAGACATTCAGTTTGACTAGGTGTCTTTCTTTACAGTTATAAAAAGCGACTTATACTCACCTAAGACCTTTAAAAATAAAATAGAGAGTCCCAGGCCCCACCCTATATGTGGCATAGGAGCTTGGGATGTTCTTTTTTTTTTTTTTTTGCACTGTCTCCAGTCATGCTAACATGTAATTAGGTTGAGAATTACCAGGCTAGATACTCTCTAAGGACCCTTCCTCTGCTTTTGTGAAAATTATTCTACAAAATTTTTCTTCACAGAAATCTCAGTTTACTAGCACGTTTCTTTGTTTTAAACAAATTTGGAATGTTTTGTATATTTGGTCAGTTCACGTAAGTTAGTTCATTTGTTCATTCACTGGTTTGTTCGTTCATCCATCCATTCATTCATTCACTCATTGTTTGTGAGCCTGCTGTGTGTCAGACATAGAGCTTTGTGCTGTGGTCAGAAGAGGTGAGGTAGCCTGCTTTTCAAGTGATGACCAGCCTAGCCTAGTTTTCCTTTGAGTTTAGTTTATCATAATACTCACACAGTAAAACTTTTTAGGTGTTTTTCAGCAGATCAGTATGGGATCTATTTTTCTTTTTTTCTTTTTCTTTTGTTTTTCTTTTTAATGAGGAAGGCTTTGGGAGTTCTGGGAAAATGAAAAATTATGTATGAAAAAATATGCATCCATTTCATGTGATAACTTGAAAAAAAGAATATTTAGAAGGTCTTTAAGAATGTTTTCAGGGTCTTTACTGAATTCCTTATGGGATTCTGGCAATTAACTCTTACCCAGATGCATGTTCTGTATCTGAAGAAAGGTGATTCCTCAGAGTTGGTTTTATTTTTGCTACTTTTTAGCACTCTGATTCCATAGTCTTTCAGCTTCTTCTACTCTTCCTTTTCCCATCATAAAAGTGAACAGAGACTTAGACCATTTCTAGCACCAGAAAAACTATGCACTTAAAAAAGTAGCTCAAGAAATCTGAAGAAGGTCTGTGGATTGTACAGTGTCAATTTCCTGGTTTTATATTATAGTTATGTAAGGCATTGCTATTTGGAGACATCAAATAAAGGGGTATATGAGAATCTCTCTGTATTACTTTTTGCAACTCGCTATGAATCTATAATTATTTCAAAATTAAAAGTTAAGTACAGAAAAAAGCTAAAGGACACTTGTTTGTTCTTCATGTATGTATATTTTCAAATCTAATCTGCACCATTTGTACAGTTTTAGAGGGCTAAAAATTTCAGGTGTAAATTAGAGTCATGTGCAGATTGGATTTTTGGGAGAGCTGTTTTGTGGGTAAATTATAGAACCAGTTTACATGTCTTAAAATAATTCAATGTGATAGTGAGGATTAGATTAAAAAGTATACAGTATTTAGTCCCTTCAGCATTTTTTTTTGAGAGCTTCTTATGTCCTAAATACTAGGGATGGTAAGTAGTTAGCATTATTTTTCATAAATACCTATGGTTATTATCAGAGGAAAAAGTAGCAAACAGCAGTAGATACAATTGTTTGACATTTCTAAGAAGCAAGCCTCTAGTTTTTAAGAAAGATATAAAAAGTTTTAAGATATAAAAAGTTTTAACTAAGATATAAAAAGTTTTGTGGCACATGCCTGTAATCCCAGCACTAGGGAAACTGAGGCAGAGGGATTGACAATCTGGCCAATTTGGCCTACATAGCGAGTTCTAGGACAACCTGGGCTACACAATGAGACTTTATCTCAAAAAAACAGAAAGAAAAAAGTTTGAGACACACTAACTGTAGGATTAACTGCAGGATTTCCTTGGTTTATGGGTGTTAGCCAGGACATCTCAGGTTTCTTTTTCTAGTTTGCTAAATTGGTTATTGTATAAAATCTGCCTTTTTTTTCTATATTTCCTTTTAAATTTATTCTCATCAGTTTTTTATCTAAATTAAGTCTCTTTAGCAGAGTCTGTAGGGATAATCAAAAGTTAAGTGACAGAATTATGTTTAGTTGGTCTAGTCTGAGAGTGTAAGAATTTGTAAAATTAAGAGGCAGCATGGAGCCAGGCACAATGGCACATGCCTGTAATCCCAGTGACTTGGGAGGCTGAGACAGGACATGAATTTGAGGCCAAAGGCGGCCTGTGCAATTTAGCAAGACTTAGTTTCAAAGTTAAAAAAAAAAATAGAGAGGCGATGCTGGCGGGTATCTCAGTGGCAGAGCACTTGCCTAGCACATGCAAGGCCCTGGGTTCAATCCCAAGTACTGCCAAGGGGAAAGAAAATAGAGGCAGCATGGCAGAATGGAAAGACTATGGACTTAAATTGCTATTCTTCCACTATAATTTCTATTGATTGTAAGGTTTAAATGATAAGACATATCAATAAAATTTCAACATATTGTCTATTTCATAGAAGACACACAAGAACTGATATGCATTATTACTGTTGTTGTTGTTGTTGTTGTTGTTGTTGTTGTTGTTGTTGTTAGCTACTGTTGAGTTGGGTCTGACTCATAGCGACCCTGTGTACAACAGAATGAAATACTCCCCAACACTGTGTCATGCCCAGCACTGTGTCAGTGCTTCTCTGCTGTTGATGGGGTTTTCAATGGCTGAGTGTTTTTTGGGATTGTTTTGGGAGTGGGCTGCCAGGTCCTTTTCCCATTTTTGCAGTGCTGGGGATTGAACCCAGGGCTTCAGAAAGCATAGAGCAGTTCTCTACCAACTGAGCTAAACTAGTAGAATCTGTTAAGTTTTTTTTTTTTTTTTCATGTTCATGAAATGAGAAAGCCAGTTTCAGTTTAAGTTTAGGAATGAACTTTGTGTGTTTTATTTCTTCAAAGAGCAATAAAGAATTCATAGATGAGGGTACGGCCCTACAATGGCAGTTTATAGTTGTATTTGACTTTTACTTAAAAACCAAGATCCTGTACTCTGTATATCCTTATAGTCTGACACTACCAAAATGTTGTTTTGCTCAGGGAAATACTTTATTTCTTATCAAACTCTCTTTTGATTTAGGTAGTTTTAGGGGTATGATGCTTGATTTTAACAGTAATTCTGTTTGGAGATTTTGTTTAAAGGTGATAATAAAATTTGAGTGCCTTAAAAATAGTACACTATCTTTTAGAAATAGGTATCTAGAATTTGCCAATCCATTTTAAAAATAAATAACTCTCCTGGTGCTCTCCTTCCTTAGGAACAAAAAGTAGATATTTGGCATTATGTGACTAGTGGAGAACAATAGGTAGAGAAAAAATGGTGAAATTCAATTAAAAGGAATAATTTGCAAATTATGTTTAAGTGAGGGCAAATTTTATATTTGGGCCCATTTTATATTAAAATAACTTCTAGCTGGGTGCAGTGGTACGCGCCTATAATCCCTGTGACTTGGGAGGCTGAGGCAGGAGGATTGAGAGTTTGAGGCCAGAGGCCGCCCTCATAATTTAGTGAGACCCTGACTCAAAAATAAAAAATGAAAAATGGCCTGGAGATGCAGCCTAGTTGTAGATCACTTGTAAAATATGTGTGAGGCCCCATGGTTCAACCCCCAAGTACTGCAAAATAATATAATGATAGTATAATAATAATAATTATTATTATTTTATTAAACATGAATGGCCCCATTTATGATATTTTAAGCCTCCCATTGCAGTTCCTCACTGATACATGTTTTATATCTATGTTTAAATAATAAGGCCTAAAATTGATTTTAAAAATTACAAGTTGAATTTATTGATGTAGCTCATATTAATCTAAATAAAAAAGAAAAACCTAGGAAACTGAATTTGTATTTTCCACTTAGGAAAAAAAAAGCTCCCTTAGGATAATGGGGTTTAAACTTTTAATTTTGCCATCAGCAAAGATACTTGATATGCTTAAGGATCTTTAAATATAGTTTTTGCATTTCGTTATGAATGTGTGCTGATTTCAGCTGCTTTCTTGGAAACCTTTTATCTTTCTTTTAACAAATATTTCAAAGGAGGAATTAGCTGTCATTTCATAATTGTATCTGTTTTTTTCAATTTAGTTTTAATTTTTTTTCTAAGAATCTTAAAGCTGCTATCTTTTTTCCCCATATACAGGGGCTTAGCTCTTTGGGGAGGAGAAAGGTCCTCCCTAAGCTTTATCTCTGTCCTTTCTCTGGTCAGCTGGCAAGTCTGGAGGTTATTTTTATCCTTGAAATTGTGTATTGCCTTCTCTTAACCAGCTCCAGTGACAATCTGCAGAAGCTCATCCCCAGGGACTGACTTCATTTTCTTTGCTGCACACCCATCTAATAAGCCAAGAGTCTGAACTACAGGCCGATTTTGAATTTTGATCTCCTGAGTGGCAGCTTGTCTATTGCTACAATATTATATTTGGCTTACTAAGAATTTTCTTCCCCTGGACAGAAAAACATTTTACTCTTGTAGATGGCCAGATGGTTATTTTGGGAGTATTTTATCTCACTATAATTTGTATTTTTTCTTACCTGTGAAATTGGTACTTATTATTTAGAAGTGGGGCAACATAAAATATATTAAAACCACATGTGAGTACATCTGTTTCCACCCTTCTGGAGCATAGTTTGGACACAGTGAAATAAGTAGTCATGAAGCGGTGTTCCATTACATATACATAGTAGGGGAGACATCTGAAAATGATGGAGACATTTTTTTTTCCTGTGTGTGAAGGGAATAAAAGGATATAGGAATAAACCAGGATGTGGTTTATGGAATAGAGACAGAAGGAGACAGCACTGGATAAAACGACAAAAATAAAATAGAGCTTGAAAATGATCATATGTCAGACAGTAATTCAGAATTTCATGACAGTGGTTGAGTATTTTAAATCTGATATGAAAGCTGTTTAATATCCAATTTGCTTCATTTCACTAGAAAGCCAAAATGAGACAGCAAAATTATTACAAGAACAAAGGCAATCTGTAAATTGTCAAAACATTATAGTTGTTCTTCAGATATTAATTAACTAAATTATGAGTCAGAATATCATCATATTTTTCCTTTGACTATGGTGAAAATAGAGTCTTTTCGTATAGTTTTACAATCTATCTTGCTTTCAGTTTTTGGAAGGGGTGGCCTCTCAACATGTCAACCACAATCCCCGTGAATCCCAGGCATTTCAAATACTTAATTTGAATGTAAGCAATAAAGATTGCATTCATAAATGCAAGGTTATTTAGAGTGCCAATATTTTATGTACCTCATGTGCCCAAGAAACCTATGCATATGTAGAATAAGTGGTGGGCTTATGTTATACAGTTAAACACTTCGCTACCTTACCTGCTTCACGTATTCATTTATTAAGAATTTATTTTAAGAGCTGTGGATCTACTTGAAAAAGGCTGTGTATTTAATTCCTAATTGCCAAATGTGTGTAACCTTGCATTTTAAAACATTTTTTGATATTTTCCCTTTCTTTATACATTAAATATAGATGCCGTTCCCACACTGGTTTTCATTGCTGTAAATTTGTTTGAAACAAATGCTTAAATGAGTGAGCAAGTGATTCCATCTGTGCCTCTTTTCTTTGTTACCATGTAAAAGAATGTATAATATTCTCTCTAAAAGAAAATCATGGAACTCAGTTGTAGTACACAAAGCCTGTTTGATTAATTTCATATACAAGTTTTTTATGTCACAATAAGAGTGCCTATTGAGATAGTTAAATTTTCTAACTATCTTTGTATCTTTGTAATTGAAAGAGAATGGTTTTGGTGCTACTTAAAAAAAGATGCTAAATAATAGCTGAGAAATCTTTTGTCTTGATATACAATTCTTTTACTATTCCTATATTCCAAATTATAGTCACTTAGTTCTCTGTTTTAGAGAACAGATGTTATACACTGATACACAGATGTCTTAGAACAGATTTTATCCAGATATAGACTTTATGTAGACTGAGATAGCTCTAGAAATCTGCTGAGATTTGCTCAATATAGAACCAATTTTTTTCATTTACTTATGTTACAAGCTTGCAATAATTTGAATATAAATAAAAATTTCAAAAATGAAAGGAATCCCTACTAGATGAGGTTCTCTTTAATATTAGAATGATTCATTTCAAGTAGGAATGCTGTATGTAAGGGTTGTGATTCTTAAGAGTATTTACCACTTTCTATTTAAATCCGCTTGCCTGTGGCAATTTGAGAACGGATAACCCCACCAACCTTTTTAAAGGATTAGGTAGACATTTTCCTTTATGGGACATGTAATGGGGCACGATACAAGTACTACAGAGAAGAAACAAAAGGGGCAATACAAACCGGCTAATTTTACTTGGATTCATAATCAAATATCTCTCTCCAAATATATTAGTATTCCAGAGTATCAAACGTCTTCTGGAAAATTGGAGGATTTTTAAATATTACATGTGCTTAGGATTTGGACTCAGCCAGGCAGCTGCCCTGCATGCCTGACTGAAACCTTTCTGAACTCCCCTGGATCATTCTTGTTCTGTTTGGAGGATACGGAGTAATTCAAAGCAGCAGAGCAGGGGAGCAGCATAGGTCTCTGGAGAGTAGAAAAGTGGCTAACTTCTAGAAGCCTCTGGAGGGAGTAACTGAGTGATGTACACAGCATAGAGTATAATTTAAACTGGACTACAATTAACTTTGTGTGTGGATATTTAGAAACGAGGGGTGTTCCCTCTCTTTCCGTACTCTCGCTTTCCTGGCTACAGACGTAGAACATCCTAAGCAGTTTCTCTTTTGTCTTGACTTTTTGGTGCCATAGGCTGAGACCTTGGCTTCTGTGTTAAGGTAACTTATATTGTGAAGAAGAAGAAGGCAGAGTAATGTGGCATGGTTTTCTTTCTATTACTATGGGTGAGGAGCCTATTCTGAACAACTACCTGCTTTCTATATACTTTTGATCTGTACTTGTTGAGTTCCTCATAACTCTCTATAAGCAGAGCTTATGAAAGTGTGGAGTTTGAGCAGTGCAACTACCCTTTTTCAGTTTTGAGGTTGCTGTTGCTTTTTTTGTTTTGTAGGGTTTTTTTGTTTTTGTTTTTGTTTTAAGAGGAAGGAAAGGGGAAATGCTTTGGGCAGAAAAAATATGATGTGTGAATGTCCATTTGCTCGTAGAATTGGACTGAGATCTTCCTCACTCTGGCTCTGAACTGAAAGCAAATCGGTTCACAGTGAACACATCTTGTGCTCTGGCCAGATCCTCCTCATGTGCCCCCTGTACATATATAAGCTAAGAGTAGTGATCCTCTGTTCTTTACCCCATGAATTTGTGATAGAACATGTGACTCTTCTTTTTATTTGTTCTGAAAATCATATGAGCAGTTGTCACAAAGGGAGAATTTTTCTTACGTCATCCATGATGTGAGTCCATAATTACCTAAGCAGTTCCTTTATTTTCATCTTGAACATTGAACACTAGGAATCCTATTTGAGTCTGTGAAAATTGAGTGGTCAGAGTCACCTTAAAACATTGTCACAACTCAGATTTTACCTAGGTGAAAGGTGAGGATAAAGAGGGACAGGGGAAAAATAATAGTATGCTTTTCATGTTATTAGATGAATGATCTTAAACATTTCTTTAAAATATTTGTTTACCTCGTTAATATTCTGTTTCTTTTCAATTCTATTAAGGCTCTTACATTTTATAGTTGTGGTGACTTTTGTTTGACACACATTTGGAGCAGGAATTGGTTAAGGAATAAACTAAATGGGACAGTTAAACTCAGAGATAACAAATCAGAAAACAAGCAATAACCAAGTAGCAAATTAAAAGTGCATTTCTTAAAGTTTTACATTGTCACGTTGTCGGGTACAACCTAAATAAGCATGGATTTTAACTGGTAGATGGACAGAAGTGAAATCTGGCAGAGAAGTAGTATGCCTTTCAGACTTTGTCAGCAATTTGTCGATGGTAAATATGAGTGACCTCATTACTATATAAAAGGGAGTCAAGAACACTTATAGAGCTCTCTGTTACTCATACTTCATGTCCAAAATAGGGTATGTATTATGTACCTTTTGATAGTGTCACTTATTTTTCTAATTTTTCCTTCTAAAAATTAGTTTAAAACTATATAGAGAGGTGACTTGTACTGTCTCATTTCTGACAGTTGCTAAAACAGCTCTGTATCTGTTTAATTAGCTCTTTGTTGTCTATGGAGGTCCTAAGGCCTTCCTTGATCCTGTTATGTAATCCTGCATTATTTTATTGCGTGACTTTTGGGGAGGGAAAGCAATGCTGCCTGATTCATAGCTGTCATAAAAACACCCAAATTCTCTTTTGCATTCAATTTAGCAACAGGGAGGAGGGAACTGTTCACAGTTGTGCCACAAAAATTATTGCTTCCTGATATGCATGGAATTTTTACCTGAATGCTATATGTGGTTGATTGATATATCAGCTGTATGTGCCTGACTTGTGAAGTTTTCCCCCTCATATTGCTTATGTCCTCACTACCAAAGCTTAGAAGAAAGGAAAAAAAGAATAAACCCAGGGAATTTCTTGCTGTTCAACAGTAGATTGTATAAGTCCGACTTTTTAACTAGTTTTAGGCTAGTTACTACTCTTTGAAAAAGATGCTGAAATGGCTATACTGCCTGTGGGCTTCATTATTTTGTCTAAATGACTGGTTGTGAATTCAGTGCCACACTCAGTTCTAAGTGCCAGACTTTGTTTTATTCTGGGTATTACCTGGTAACCAGTCCATTGAGAACATTAGTGGAACTCAGAAGGGAAAGCAGTTCCATAATCTCTTTGGAATCCAGTAGGGCAGTTGCCAGTCCCTATAGATCGGGGAAGAGGAGGAATCAACTAGTTAGAAGACCTGTTTTAGTGCCTGAGAAACCAACAATATAGTGCAAATCTTCATTCCGAAGAAGAGAAGTATTGAAGTATAAAGAACTTGAAAAAAGATATAACTTCTATTGGTTATAATATTCCAGATACTAATGTGTGTCATGGCTTACTAAATAGATATATTTAAACCAGCTACTTATTCTCTTTATTGTAATGATCAGAAGTTGTTAGCATATAATAGACTTCCTGAAATATTAAGAAATAAAAAGAGAAACATTTAGGATTGTGTTCAAAACTGGTTCTGCCACTGCCAGTGGTGTGCCCGTAGATTGGTCACTTTTCTCAAGACCTTGAACTTGTCTCCTGTAAATGGAGAGGTTAAATTAATGATCCTTAAATTACCATCAGCAGTTCTATACAGTCTTATAAAATTAAAAGTTTTTCTTATTTTAATGACTCAAAGTAGCAAATGAATATCATGTGAATGTAGATGTGGCCATATTTAATATTAAGTAGCCTAGTTGTTGTTGTTAGGTGCTGTCGAATTGGTATCCGACTCTTAGCGACCTTGCATACTACAGGAGAAACACTATTGTCAGTGCTTCTCTGCTGTTCATAGGGTTTTCAATGGAGGATTGATTTTTGGGAGTGGGTTGCCAGGTCTGTCTCCCAAGCCTACAGCAGCTGGTGTTCCCAGGCATTCTCCCATCCAAGTACTAACCAGGCCTGACCCTGCTTAGCTTCTGAGATCTGAGGGGATCAAATGCCACAGGGCTGCGGCTGCAGAAGTAGCCTAGAGAAGGGATATAATCAGAAATTGTATTTAGTTAGCTGAATGAAGTCTTTGCTTCTAGAATAATCTTTTTGAGACAGACCTACAAACTTTGGGAGATATTTGTTTAAATTTGGCCTCATAAAATATTTCCATTCTGCATTTGTGGACTCTGGGCCTCTTCAGTTATGGGAGTTATTTGATGGAGACTATGAACTCATTAGTGACCAAACATTCTAATTAGATCGTAAATTTCACTTACATGTGCATGATTATTCTCCAATAGCATGTGGATGCTGATGTAATGCAGTTAAAATACATTTAAAGATGTTGCTGAATTCAAATTGTTAATGTTATTTTGTTAAGATTTTAGTTGTTGTTTTTCTTACATTCACTGGGTTGGTGTGGGGGTAGGAGTCTTTGTTACCATGGAGGGAAGGACGTAGAGATATTTTACTCAAAGTTGATCTTAAGAGTTACAAAAAATTATGAAATACTGTTCTAAAGACCTTCTCTGATGGTTCTGCTTTATATTCCTGCCATTAGAGTGGCTCTCCATTACCAAAAAGAACCTAGCATGTAAAAGGAGTGTAACAAAGGAAAGGAGGTGGAGGAGGAGGAGGTGGAGGAGGAGGAGAAAGAGGGGGCCGACAGGAAGGAGTGAGGAGGTCACTCCTTATCCTGGATTGTCATCTCCATGAAGTAGCGCTTTGAAACTTCATCTCGAACATCAGAAGCCAGTTTTTTTTTTTGCCCTACTAGCAATGTGGAAACACCTGGCATTGTGTCATGTGTGTTAGGAGGGAAGATAGGTATTGCTGAAGCCTTCTTTAAGCCACATGATTTTTGAAGTATCTTACAATTAATTAGCTTTGCTTATATTCCAGATCCACAAACATTTGTGCAGGCTTTATATTCAAGGGCACTTGATATATTTTTCCTTTTTGAGGTAGACCTGGGTGTTCAGTAGGAATGGCAGCATTACCCAGTTCCAAGTGAAAGGATACCTCAGGCGTTATTTCTCTTTTACTCAGTGTCCCTTCTGAGAATCATCTCCAACCTAAATCCTTAGGAAAACTTTTAATTTGAATTTTGTGATCTCAATTCTGCAGTTGAAAACACTGGAAGCTCAGAAAGATTCACTAGCTTTTGTAAAAATCACTCTACTTTCTGGTCCCTGGAGGGTTGAGACAGAAACACACAGCCTCTTGCTACTGGCTCAATGGTTTGGTCATTTATTGCGTACCCTTTAAGAGGGAAACAAACATTAGAAAACTTAAACATTTTTGCCTCAGTGAGCTTTGACAGGATAGGCATTAACATTTCTTAATTTCAATTTAAAATCTGTTTTATTATGATCTGTAAAAGACTTGGAGCTCACATGTGCAAGTTTCCTTTTGAAGAGTGGCAGTCAAGACAGAATCACTCAGGGAACTTGGCTACACTGGCTAGTTCTCTCCTGATTCTGATTCACAATGTCTGTCATGGGGCTTAAGCATGCCTGATCCCCAGGTGATTCAGGAAACTACTCTCCCTTCCACCCCCACTGGCACTCTGTGAAGTCCAGTGCTGTTTGAAGCTATCCATACAGCAAATATACCCCAAGCATCTACTGTATGCGAGACAGTATCCTAGGTTTTTGGGATACATCAAGCACTAAAAAACAAAGACTCTTGGCCTCATGCAGCTCATTCTCCAAATAATTAGCAGAGGTGCTTTCTCTTTTCCTGCTATTGGAGGTTGAAACCAGGGCTTTGCTCTTGTGTGCTTTGCAAGTGCTGTACCACTGAGGTGCACCCCCAGCCCTTTTTTACGTTTTTGAGACAGGGTCTTGCTAAATTACGCAGACTACCTCTGGTCTTGAACTTGCGATCCTCCTGCCGCTGCCTCCCGAGCTGCTGGGATTACAAGTAAAGATGTATTAAGAGCCTGTTTTTTATTAAATCTTGAAGGCTGATGAAGATGACTCAAAGCCTTGAGTATCTATAGAAGAAAATAGGAACTAGACCTGAGAAATAATAAAAGGTAGAATTCTTAGATTAGATATGAAGTTGAAGTACATTCTTCATTAAAGTTCAGTCATCTGATTTTTATTAAATAAGTGATTAGAGTTGATGATAGGTCTATATGCAGAGAGCCAACTTGTGACTTAGTCATTTATTTGGGGGAGTTCAGACTGTAAATTAGTATAGGACTTTTATATATAAATACATATATATATGTAAAAGTATATGTATATAAAAGTATAGAAGATATATGTATATATCTCCTATACTAATTTATTAATATATATACTAATGCATTTATTTATTATTAGGTGCCGTCAAGTCGGTATCTGACTCATAGTGACCCTCATAGGGTTTTCAATGGCTGTTTTGGGATTGCTTTGGGAGTGGATTGCCAGGTCCTTCTCCCATTTTTGCAGTGCTGGGAATTGAACTTGGGACCTCAGAGACTGCAACACAGCACTCTACCCAACTGAGCTAAATCCCAGCCAATATATATATATATATATAATAACTCCAGTACTAATTTACTAATATATATATTCCCTCCATATGTGTATTAATTTACTAATTATGTGTTAATTTACTAAATATGTACTAATTTACTAATATATATATTCCTGCTAAATAAATATAATGGTTATAAATAAGGAAATCACTGTTTTATTGAGTATGTGTGGTCAGTCAGAGAAGTGTATAGATTTCTTTAGTCATTTCTCTCATCTCTAAATCATCTATAGCAACCTAGCTTAAGGTCTCTAGGGATTTCGTAAGTTTATCTTTTTTTATGTTCATGTCAGTATAAAGACATTTCTCAAAAATCATTCTTACTTTGAAAACAATTTTATAATTATTTATGTTCTTTTAAAATATGCCTTTTGTAATACATGCTTCTTTTAGTACACCTGTTTGGAGGGTAGGAGAATTTTAGCTTATTGCCTTGGGTTTTTTTCTAGATTACTTAAAATTTACCTATTACCCAGTGGTCTGTTTTTCTGCTTTCCTTTCCATTATATTGTCTGCCTTTTTAAAAAACCTGACTTTGGTTGGTTTAGTTTGGACAAAAGCTATGCCTAGTTTTTTTTTGAGCTTAAAAAATTGCCATTAATCACTGGTATCATAACATCCTCTTAAGGCAAGTTATCATGTTGCTGTGTCCTCTAAATGTAGCATCCAGAGTCAGAAGGCTTCTGGCAAGGATAAAAATAGCCTTCCTGCTTGCTGGTTTGTTGTTAGCTTTCCTGGCAGTTGAAAAATCTTTTGAATTCCTTAATTGGGGCAGCTCCTTTCTAGCTTCTCTCTAGACATTTCCTTCTGCCTGGCATTCTTAGATGCTTTTAGATCTTACAACTTTCCACCTGCCCTAAATTATAGTCAACAGTCTTTCCTTTGTATGAAACCTCCTCAGCCTATAGAAACTGATTAGGGTCCAACTCATAGTAACGTTACATACAACAGTTGAAACACTACCTAACGCTGTGCCATGCCCTGCACTACCTCAGTGCTCTACTTAGGGGCTTTCAGTGGCTGATTGTTTTAGAGTAGGCTGCCAGGGTCTTCTCCCAATCCTACACCACTGGAATTCCCAGGTGGTTTCCCATCCAAGCAGGTTGGACCCTACTTAGCTTCTGATGGGATCAGATGCCAGGGTGGAACAGCTATAGGCACTCTTTGGTTTAATTAGCAGGAAAAAAATTAAATTGAATTTTCAAAGTCTTTGTTTCCTAAAATCCTTCTGCTACCTTGCCAGATTGGCTATGATAAAAATAAGGAGGTTTTTTTTTTTTTTTTTCTCTTTTCTCTTCCAGAGAAGAATTAAATCTCTATTTGTAACCAGGAACACTAGCAAGCTTTCATTTTCTGGAACTGAAAATTCCCCCAGATTGCCACTCCTTTCTGTGAGGTTCCAGTTTGGCACTTATTAGCCAAAAGGAATCCTCCTGCTTCCTTTCTCTCAGAGTTGGAAAATCGTTGGTTATCTCTGTCCTGTTGTTGGGGGAAGTAAAAGAAATGGTATTAATTAGACACCTACTGCGTACTGAGAGACTTTTGTTGCTGTTCTGCAAAAAAAAATTTCCTCCGTAATGTCTCACTACAGCTTTGTGAAGTAAATGGACATTTGGATCTCTTTTTTTCCTAAAATGCAGTAAAGCTAAGGAATATGATGTGGCTATAAGATTGCAATTCTTTGCTCTTTACTGGATCTTCCAAGGCAGAGACACCACCAATTACTGCCTTTGTTTTTTTCATTTATTCAACTGCTGGTTTCAAGCCCTTTTCTGTGTTGCAGGCTCTGTTCTCAAACATTTCGCTGCCCTAGAGGAAGAAATATCTTAAAATGAGTGACTTAAATAAGTGTCAAAGGGGCCGTGTGGAGCAGGCAGTATTATCTGAATCAGAGGGTGGGTGGCCTGAGGCAGGGAAGACTCCCTCTAGCATGTGAGTCCTAAGAAGGGAACTGCCTGGACAAGAGAGTGGAGGCTTGTGTGGTGAGACATGAGGGGGCAAAGAGAGGAGGGCATTCCTCAGAGGAAATAACCAGAAGTAGAGGTTATGAGTCAGAAGGTCTGAATGGCTGGAGTACCTAATGTGAGAAGAGAAATGGCAGTGTGGAGAGATAAGAAAGGGAACAAATTTAAGGATTTTTCCTGGCTTTGCCATTGAAAGCCAAATTCATCCCATAGAGGGCTTTTGTTTAGCCTAAACTCTGTGTGTGTGTTTAGTGGATTTTAAATGGCTTTTTGGGAGGGAGCAAGACTCTCTAGTTGATCGGTTCCAGCCAGTTCCTCCTTCATAATTTTGCACAGAAGGGTTTTTATGGGAAGTTGGTCATAACACAGATTGGTCGGGGTAGAATAAGATTACCAATTTTGATTTGGAGGGTTATTTTTAAGTAGATAGCTGTAAATTATTAATAGTTATCTTTATGTTGTTGTCATGTAACACTGAGTAATTTTATTCATGTTTATACTCGTTCTGCATGTGTGTAAGTATAAAAGGTTGGTACTCACAGTCAGTGAATTTATTATGTCTTGAGGTTTGCAATGTTTTGTCCAGATCCTCACAGCGCCATCTTGCTGCAAGTCTCAGGCAGTGTTGGTAAAAACAGCAGAAAGAGAGGAGTGTCTTAAAAAAAAAAAAGGTATTATGGCACTGTTGCTTTGACTTAATCTGATTTGAACTAAATAAAATTATCAGGAGCAGAGGTAGGAGGAACACTTTTAATTAAACAACGATGACGAATGTGTGTGTATGGTTTAGAAATTTTTAATGATGTTCACTGAAAACTCAGTCCCTCCTTTTAGAGTATCTATGTTTTTATAGCTGGAGCCAATCAAAACAATTTAAGTTAGAATTTCCTGTGCCTTGTCCCAGGATAGGACAACATGGATGTGTTTTGGACAGCCTTGCCAATTTATTCTTTATTATTGCTCCTTGGCCTATATACCACGTCACCAGTGGTGCCAGCAGAACTTTGAAAAAGAGAAGGTCATAGCATGAAATCTAATAGTGCTGTAGAACATTTGATGTTTTTCAGTGTTTGTGTTTGAAATAGCAGCATTGATTGTATCATTTCCTGCTGAATCATCAGTAGCAATAATATCTGTGCTCCTCTTTAGAATGTAACTTTTGTTTTATCTAATTATAAAAGTAATCCATACACATTGCAAATAGAATAGAATATGTCCTTCTAGACTTTTTCCTTTCATGTCTGGGACTAGATTGCTTAGTCAGAGTCTTAAAAGAATATGAGAGTACATACTGTTCTTGAATGCACTCCTCCTCCTGCCAGTCTGTTTGGTAAGTAGGTACTCACAAATGCCTAGCACAGAATTGTCCATTGGTGCCTGGATCTTTTAGGCTGTAAAATTTGGTAGTGTAGTTCCCCAGAGTCATACTGTATCGTTGCCTATATTTGGCTAGGTTGAGTCATGTCACTAAATATAGCCTAAGCCTTCTGCATGATATATGCCAGGCTTTTGGTTCCAAATGCCACAGCTGGCCTCCAGAGACTACTACTTTTCTTGTCATAATGCCCCTTAAAAGTAGGACTGCTGATCAGGCAGTATTTTTGGTACTTAGAACATAATTGATACCAAGAGTCTTCAAAAATTGAATTTTACCACAAGTAAGTTCACTTGCCTGAAATCTTACTACTTTCTTCTCCCTTTAGGAATTAAATTCTAAATGTACCCAAACCTGGGTTATGTTTATAGATAGATGAGTCATCAAAAAAGAGACAAACAAACTGAGAGCAGTGGCTCAGGCCTGTAATCCCAGCAATTTGGGAGGATCGTGAATGTGAGGCCAGAGGCAGCCTGCATAACTCAGTGAGACCCTGACTCAAATAAAAAACAAAAAATAGTCTGGGGGCAGTGTGTAGCCCAGTGGCAGAGCACTTGCAAAGTATGTGAGAGGCCCTGAGTTCAACCCTCAAGTTCTGCAAAAAACAAAACACAACACAATATAAAACCCCACAAGTACAGGATTCTATTCATATTCAGATATCTTAGTTGTTTTTATTCCTTTGTAAAATGCTGGTGTTTCAAGTTCAGTGGAATGAACTCATTGAATGTTTGGTGTCCAAACAGGAAACTCAAGATTGCTAGATAAAAAAAGCTGTATTCCCTAAGGAGGTTTATTATGTAAAAGAGATAAGAGAGTTAGCCAGTTGCTACAGTGATTACATAAGAAGGCTGGCTATTGCTGTGTAGCTGGGGAAAAAATTGGCGAGTTAATTTAAAAAGAGGTTTCCTTTTGTGGAAGGGTACCTGGAATAAGGTGTTCTGGAAAAGGTAAACTTAAAAAAAATTTTTTTGAAAAACCTCTCTAGAAAACTTATATCTATATATTGTTGTTGTTGGATGGCATCAAGTCATGTCTGACTCATAGGGATACTCCTAGCATTTTCAGTGACTGAATGTTTCGGGATTGTTTTGGGAGTAGGTTGCCAGGTCATTCTCCTGTTTTTGTGGTGCTGGGGATTGAACCCAGGGCCTCAAGAGAGTGCAGAGTGACACTCTACCAACTACACTAAACCCAAAACCCTTAAGTCTGTATAAACCCCTGCATTCAGATGCTTATGGTAACATTACTTAAAATTGCCAAAACATGGAAGCAACCAAGATGTCTTTCAATAAGTGAATGGATAAATAAACTACAGTTCATAGAGGTAATGGCATATTATCCAGCACTAAAAAGAAATGAGTTATCAAGTCACAAAAAGACATAGAAAAAATATAAATGCATACTACTAAGGAAAGAGAAACCTGTCGGGAAAGGCTATGATTCTTTATTACATTCCGGAAAAGGCAAAACTATGGAGGCAGCTAAAAGATCAAGGGTTGGGGCTTAGGGAGGAATGAATTGGTAGAACATGGAATTTTTAGGGCAGTGAAGCTACTGTCTAGGATGCTATAATGGTAGATATACGTCATTATACATGTGTCCAAACCCATAGAGTGTACACCACCAGGAATGAAAGTAATGTAAACTGTGGGCTTTGGCTGAATGATATGTCAGTGTAGGTTCATAAATTGTAGCAAGGGTACTACTCTGGTGGGGACAGGAGGTGTATGGGAAATCTGTCTTCCTCTTAATTTTTCTGTGAACCAAAAACTGCTCCAAAAAATAAAATGTTTAGATAGATAAGTAAAAGATAACACTGCATAACAACCATCCTTCACTGGGCACTTGGTATAAGGGCCACTGTATCAGATGTGGGAGAAGATCATCAGTAAGCTAGCCATGGAATAGAAAATGCAGAAATGTCTGTGTAAATTGACAGGCATTGAGCAGAGAGGTTATTAGAACAGAAATAAAAGAAGGGCATATAAGAATGTGAATGGCTTGTAGAAGACTCTGAATTCCTTAAGCACTTATAATGGGAGATTTGGGAAGATTTCCAGAAAGAAAGTGATCTGTGTCATCCGTAATTATGAATGACTCCTTAGTTATTTTAGTTGTAGGAAGAATTTACAGAGTAGAGCAAACAGATCATGTGCTTGGCACAGTGTCAGGGAGTATTTTGTTATATTGTACATAGGGTCACTATGAGTCAGACCCTCACCTAACAACAATAGAGCAAACAGTTGGGGAAGTATTATGGAGATTAAAAAGAAAAAAAAAGGTTTCTTTAATGTCACCGTTTATATTTTAAAACTGAAGTAGAAGGAATAAGTGATTGTAAGAAAATGTCAGCCTGGTGCCACGGCATACACTTGTAATCCCAGTGACTCGGGAGGTGGAGGCAGGAGGATTGTGAGCTTGAGGCTGGAGGCAGCCTGTAAAATTTAGTGAGACCCTGTCTCAAAATAAAACAATAAAAAGAAGACTAAGGTGCAGTTCAGTGTTAGAGCGCTTACCTAGTATGCACAAGACCCTGTGTTCAACTACCCAGTACTGCTAAAACAAAATAAAAGAAAAAGAAAATGAAAGAAAGAAAAATGTCGCAAGTATATTTGCTATTTAGTGATCAAAACTGAATCTAACCTCACAGGAATACAAGGCCAGGTAAAATAATTAAAAACAAGTATCACTTTCAGAGTTCAACTATGAACTTTGCCAGTGATTCTTCAGTGTCAGACCATATCTTGGGTGAAGGTTAGAATTACTGTATTCAGAAGATTGAGGTACAAAAAACGTGGCAAAGAACAGCTAGTTTGGTGTGGTGGGGTCTCTTCAGGAGGCAGGCAATGAGGCAAACTCACCTTTGTGTTAAGGGGCATTTTTTGGGCCTATCAAGTTGAAATGTTTCTCTCTTCTTAAAAGGTGCCCCAAAACTGAGTTCCTAATATGATAGAACTTCCTTTGTTTAACTGGACCAGCCAGTTTGGTAATTTGTCCTTTGGATTCTCATTGTTAATTATTTTTATTCTTTCTTACCATTGAATAAAAGACATTATGGTTCAAACAGAACAGCCCCAGTTGTGGTTAGAATATTAACTTTAAAAAATTAGAATATCTCCTTAGAAATAATGAAATCTTTCCTCTTAACCCTTAACTTCAATTAATATAATTAAAGATATTTGTTTCTGTATTAGCTTACATCATCTTTAAGAAACATTCTGATAGCTAGGTGTAATCCCAGAGACTCTGGTGGTAGAGACAAGAGGATCCAAGATTCAAGGCCAGAAGCAGCCTAACATAGTGAGATCCTGTCTCAAGATAAAAAGTAAGAAATGGGGAGGAGTACAGCCCAGTGGTAGAGCACTTGCAGAGTGTGCAAGGCTCTGGGTTCAGTTCCCAAGTTCTGCCAAAAAAAAAAAAAAAAAAAAAAAATCCCATAAAAAAAAGTGGTATGCGATAGCTTGTTAGTTCATTTACTAGAGAGGTTTACAGCTATGAAATGTATACATATTTTCCATTACGAAACATCAGCTGCTACTTTGAGTTAAATGATTCAGAAACAGAAAGTCACATTCTTATTCCTTGTATCTCAGATCTATCCCTTTTAAAACATACACTTGTGACAAGTAGTGATATGCAGGCTATAGTAAAAGCAGTTTAAATGGAATTCACTAGATTTGGATATTTGGCTGTATATTAACATTAATGTATGAAAAAAATTTTTAGGAAGAAATTGAACTATTAAAATGAATTTTTACCTTCTATCCTATCTCCCCATACCTACTCGTATTCCCTCAGTAGGAATAAGTTGAAATTTTAAGTGGGACAGTTAACAGCTTAATTATAGAAAACCCTTTTATTTGGTTTCAAATTGTAGGACAATTAACTAGGTTCCTATCTGGTTTCATATTAGATTCTAGGTTTTGGATATGGATTAAATAATGCTGCTGGTAGTAAAGAACAGTTCTCTGTTTTCATGGCGTGAGTTCATTTCTGTGGAGACTATTTCAAGGATGCAGAATTTTAAAGCAGTAAAGGCCTACAGTTCCTTTCTGAAGAATTGTTAATATGTGGCTGTAGGATTGATGGGACACCCATTCGCTCTGTTTCCCAGAGTGTTTAGTTCAAGGTCTTGCTGGTATCTAGAAGGCATGCTCTAGCCTCCACGAGTGAGAGAAGCTCTGCTTATTCCCTTTTCCATAGCCTTTGAAAATCTGTAAGGTTGGAATTCACAGTGTTGTTTCCTAAAGGGATGCTTATAGTTCTAAGTCAATTTTAAATTTCCACACTGCTTTGGATTTATGGAGTGCTGGACTATTGTGGAAAATTAGCAACCAATTTTTCCTGCCCATGACTTAGAGGAGTAGCAAGAGTTGTTGAAGGCTCTCCACCATTCTTCTGAAAGTGGGTGCAAATGGCCATGTGAGGTATGGACACTTAAAAATATTAGCATAATGTTTTTTTCCCCTAATAATGTGGTAGAGCAAATGCTCTACCACTGAGCTCCATCCCCAGCCCCCTTTTTATTTTTTGTATAGAGACTTAATAAGTTGTGCAGGCTGCCTCTGGCTTCAGACTTTCAGTCTTCATGACTCAGCTGCCCAAATCTCTGGGATTACAGGCATCTGCCACAGTGCCCAGGCAGCATAATGATTTTTATTTTATGATTTACAGTGTACATGATAGGCACTCAATAAGGATTTATGTTCTAGATACCTTAGCTTACTTGAGAGGCTCTTCCAAATGTAGATCCTTGAAGGCAGAGAAATCCCACTGCCTTTCCTCTCTCCATTTATTATGTCTACCAGTTTGGAAGATACCTCATCCAACAATTTCAATACTTTCACAAGTTCTTTTTTGAGGGACATCTTGGGTGACCATGTTAGGTTCAATTTTTTTGAACCACTTCAAACCTGGAACTAATCCAGCATTTCTTGAGTGCCTACTGTGCTTTTATGTACTGTGTTAGGGGCTTTTGGTGTCATGTAAGTGCAATGAAATGTTCTTCTCTACCTTTGGTATGTATTGCCCCAAACCTGAATTTAAACTCATTGGTATGTTGGTGCATACAGGCATAAACCTGGCATTTACTGTTGGCCATGGACTTTTAAAAGACAACAACCAACACAAATGAAATAATTTCATATTTATGGGTTAAAAAAGTGAAGATTATTATTGTAAGTGGGTGTCAGAGGAGGATAATGGTATAAAGAAAGTTACTTTGGGTGGGGATTTGGAAATTAGAATACCTTAGTAGTTAAATATGAGGGATATTTTGCTGCCTTCAAACTTGCCCCTTTTGAATTCTGGTGAACATTCTGATTGACATGTCCTCTGATTTATTGTGTTCCTTAGCACAGTAAAGTTTTGTCCCATAATACAACCTTTTAAATACTTTGCCTATTAAGAGCAATCAGTTCAGCTCTGTTATTGAATAAGATTAAGCCATCTATGAAAATAATAAATTTAGTAACGGCCTTCTTTTACCTTCAGGTCGTCTAAACTATTCATATCCAGGATCCGATAGCTCTCTGCTTATTAATGGTAAGTGATAATTGATTTACCCTAGTGAACTTCACAAAACCGAAATAAGTTAGTAGTAGGTGAGAAAAGACAGTGGTTGTGCTTCAGCAAGTACAGAAATGACATTAGTTTGTTCTGTAATGACAATTCCAAGTTGCTATTAATCAACTATTTAAGAATAATTCTTTTCCCTCAAATTGTGACAGAAGCCTTTTTTTATTTTTAATGGAAAGCTAATTGAGTTCCTGTTCTGCAACTGGTGAAAATAAGTGAAAATCCCATAATGCTAAAGCTTCATTAAACATTAGCTTCTGTAGGGTAACCTTTGAAATGTCAACATAAAAGCTATTTCCATTGCGCTGGAAAAATGTGGCAATGGGAGAAAGATGTGGCAATCCACTCTTGAAGCAACCCCCAGTCAGTCAGTCATTGAAAACCCCACGAGGGTTGCTATGAGTCAGACCCCACTTGAGGGCACCTAACAACAACAGCAGAACCAGAAAGAGGCAGTCCAGGACCACAGGGCTTGACATTGCAAAAGACAAGGTCATTACTGTCAGAGGAAAGCAAGACAAATGCAGTTGAATTGGTTTTTAGAGTATTTTCCATAGATTCTCCTTACCTGCTCTAAGTGTTACTCATGCACTGATGAATTCTCTTTATATGTACACATGCAGAAGGAAGCTAAGTTTCACAGGGAACAAAGGGAGCTTCCTTATAGAAAGAATTTAAAAAATTTGAAGTGTCAGTATTTTAGTATTGTAGTTCAGAATAACTGGGGGAAGTACGGAGGTCTTGCTTACTTCTCTTTTACTATTGAGTGTATATTTCAAAATTTTGGTGTTAATAATGCTTTCCACTTGCCAAAACTCATTGCATGTTCTACAACCACCAAGAAATATTTTCATAATTCCCTAAACAGAAACAAACAAGAAACTTTGTTTATGGTATGCTGTGAATGAGGAATTGGCAATTACTTTTGTGATGGGATCTCCTTTTGGTTAGTGATTGAAATCACTGTGCTGTGGAATGTAGGCTTGTTGAGCTGGAAAAAGTTAGACAGATATTGGTTTGATGAGAGTTGCTGGGTGTATCAGCTCTTCTGGAGGCTGTACATTAAAACTTCACTCTTTCATTAAGGTGTCAGAAATAATGCCATGCTGATAATGTATAAAAATGTCTTATATAATATTCCAGCATAAATAATGGAAATAATGCCATAATATAATAGTCAAGCATTAAAATATGTAAGTCAAAGCCTACTACCCATTGGAGATAGCTACATCAGGATAAGGAGAACACACTTGTCATGTAAGCAGGGTTTACCTTTCCCTGTGGGATTAGATCCAGACTCAGATCCATGTAGTGGAAATTATAGGGAATCAAGATTTGGGATATACCTATGATCCCAGGCAGAGTCATCAACTCTTCTTTGTCCTAATTTCCTCATGAAGGTGTTCATTTGGATCAGTTCCCTCCCGAGCCCATCTTTGTTAAGGAAAACTCAAGTGGGTATTCCTTAAAGCTAAATTAAAAGAAAAACCTATTATTATGAGATTGCCTTTCCTTTTTACTCCATTAATGTCCTTTCTTTTATGAATTATTGTTGTTGTTAGGTGCCCCCTCAAGTCAGTATCCAACTCATAGCAACTCTGTGTACAACAGGCGAAACAGTATTGTTACTGCTTCTCTAGTATTCATAGGGTTTTCAATGGCTGATTGTTTTGGGGAGTGGATTGCCAGCCTACAGTGCCTCCCAAGCCTACAGTGCCTGGTGTTCCCAGGTGGTCTCCCATGCAAGCACTAACCAGGTCCGACCCTGCTTAGCTTCCTAGATCTCACAGGATTGGACACCACAGTGGTATAGCTGCAGGCTTTCTTTTATGAATAAATTATGTTTAATGATTCTTACTTGGCAAAGGAAAACATGTAGGTAACTTTGTCCTCAAATATTTATGTTTTGACATTTTACTGGTCCACAAACTCTAGAAGGGGACTAGATGGTTCATTTATACTGTTGTTTATGTGACAGTTTTGTTTATTATAAAGGTATACTGGCTGAAGTTAACATTGTCTCATATTGCAAGAGGTGAAGATAGACAGAACAAGGGATGTCAAAGAGGAGAAACGTGGTGGCTCCTCAAGCCAGACCCAGCTAGTATCCAGTCTCTCAGGGCCCCAAAATTTGACTTTGTCAGATGTGATCAAGGATTAGTTCTTAGTTGCAAAGAACTAGGACTAGATGCCAATTTATTCATTTATAATGAAGAACAAAATTTGTAGGTAGACCAGATGGTGGATTTAAATGATATAGATCCATACCCCCCTTAGGAGCAAAGTCCAGATTATAGTAGAAGATTGCTTAAAAGTCAGGAAATTAAACCTCAGTAGGGGAGGAGGGCATTCCTGTCACATTAAGTGTGCATGTTGTCTGTTCCCTTAGTCATATTTATATATTAAAAATCCCCCCAGGGAACCACTTGTGTAGCTAAATTAACCTCAGTCATATATTTATTCTTACTAGTTTTGTTCTTACTTTAGTTCAGATTTTGGAGGTACTTATATTGAAAATCTGATTAATAAATGTGCTTAATGGAGACAAACTCGAGAATTACAAATACCTCCAATCTCCTAGGGTAGTGGTGGAGAGTAAATGTATGTAAATTACTAAGCATGACACCTGGCATGTAGTAGTAAGTCAAACTAAAATAATGACAGTAAGTAAATTTTTTTTGGTAGGAATATTAGTGTTAAACATTTATAAAAAGAAAAAAATACAAAAAAGGAGATTAAAATGTTTATAAAAGTTAATTACTGTTGAATATGCTTTCTTTGTCTGTTGTTGAGGTAGATAACCTAAAATTATGTTCACTTTCCAATGCAGTTCCTTTGCATCTTATAGCTATACCACCTTTTCTTAAAACTGGAAATAAAAGCTTAATACATTGTGTTACACTCATTGTCTGATTTTCAGACTGAAAACAACCTAAGGAGCTATTTTTCCTGGTCTGTCATAATTAATGTTTTCAGACTTCTAAAAACCTATAGAAAGATGATTCTGTCCTCCCTGTTTGGTGTTTCAACTATAGCTTTTTCACACCTTTCTCTCCTCTAAGTGTCTGTTGAGTGGGAAGCCATTTCTTGTTCTGTTTAGCTAAAAATTGCAGAGCTTTAAATGAAACATTTGAAACATTTGAATTTCAACTGTGATTTTTATTGTACTACTTGTTTTGAGATTTTAATTTAATCTCAAAGCTTTGGGGAAAGAAATGGGCTTTAAATCCTAAACAAATAAAAAGAAAAAAAGGCAAAGTCATCTACCAGTTTTCAGCAGTTTATATTGGAATAGCATTGGAATTTGCCTGTACAAAGATAAAATGAGCTTACACATCCATGGATCACATGACTTACTATTTTGCCATGCTCAGTCATCAGTTTTCATGGTATCCAGTGACCTTCATATATTACTTATGACTTTTAAAAGGCAATGCCAATATAGTTGAACAAATAACGATTGAAAACTCTGCTAAGGATGTTGCAGTGTTAATTCTAGGAAGTTATTCAACTTATTGCTGTTATTAGTTGTAGAGTTTTGTTGTTATTGTTGCTGTTATTTTGGGGCATGATCTTGGGGGAAGAATCTTGAATTTTAAATGTATTTTAAAAAGCAAACTTTCTAGCTACTTTTTGGGTGCTATATTAATTTTCTAGAACTGCCATAACAAGTACTAAAGGTTGCACACCATGGTGTCCGCCAGTAATCCCACTGACTCGGAAAGCAGAGGCAGAAGGATCACAAGTTTGAGGCCAAAGATAGCCTGTGTAATTTAGTGAGATCCTGGGGTGCAGCTTAGTGGTGGAGCACTTGCCTAGCATGTGCAAGGCCCTGGGTTGAACTCTCCAGTACTGGAAGAAAATAAAGTACCACAGACTGTGTGGCTTGAACACACAGTTGTGGCTCATAGATGCCTGTCTCCTTACATGGCCTTCCCTCTGTATGGTAGCTGTGTCCTAATTTCTTCTTAGAAGGATACCAGCCATATTGCCTACCCCCCAAGTGACCTCATTTAAATGTATTACCTGTTTAAAGATCCTGTCTCCTAAAGCAGCCTCACTATGAGATCCTGGAGGTTAGGGTTCAACATGAATTTGGAGGGAGGCACAATTTGGCCCATGACTGATCCCTTTTACTAGTAAATTTGTGTAATAAAAATATAGTGAGAATATCTATTTCATGGTTATAAAAAGCAAGCCTGAAACTTAATTTCTCAGCTAAGTGAGAGAAGTTGCTAAACATAGGCCAGATTACTTCCAGTTCTTCTTGTGTGTTAGTTAAGCTCTGAGGTAGACATGAGATTGAAAGCTTAGTTTTCCTTTTACTTATCTTGAAGCATATTTTACCTAAGGAAACTAACATACACCCACTGCCTCTATTATATAAGAGTGCTTGTGATTTTTTTTTATTTCTTTAAAATTTTTTTTCTAGCCTCTTATTAAGGTACTTTAGCCCTTAGAATTAATTAGCTTGCTTCATAATTGAACCTTGTGGTACAGGAAAGTTATAAAATAACAACAACAAAAATGTTAGGTTTTAACACTTATGTGCATTTCCTTTCCTCTATGTCTATTCATTTATTTATACACATTAACTACATATTTGCTTGTTACAGAGTAGTTTAGTTAATCATCTTTTTAAAGGCTAGCATGAAACAGCATCTTTTAATTATAGTTCTTTAGAATGACAGTGTAGTGCTTGAGATAGAGGTGGGGTAAAAATCTATCAAAAAGGAGTATATTTTACCCAGGAGAAATGTAGATTATAGTCTCTTACTGAAACTGTATATACTATATATTCTTCAATTTAATCCACACCATTTCAGCAGTTTTAGAGTAGTACAAAGCCATGTGCAGATTAGAATCCACAAAGTCAGATGGAGATTTGAATCTGTCTATATTTTATTGTAGGACACATCTGATTTTGTAGCCCTCTAAAACCGTTGAAGGCTGCAGATTAGATTTGAGAATATATATTAATATGGTTCTAGTTGCTATAATAAGGGGCATGTTGAAATATCCCTTCATTAAAAACTAATGTACTCTGTAGTTGTCACATTAGAATAGTAATAAAAAGTCTGGGATAATTGTTGAAGATCAAACTAAGAATATGTATGTAAGAGTTTACTTTTCAGAAAGGGAGGAAATTATTGAGCATGTGACTGACCATTGCACATATATATGCATACTGTTTACACACACACACACACACACACACACACACACACACACACACATTGTATATGTGGGGCTGTGGTTTAGCTCAGTTGGAAGAATGCTGCTCTGCACACTGTGAGGCCCTGTGGTTTGATCCTCAGCAGCACAAAAATGAGAGAAGGACCTGGCAGCTCACTCCCAAAACAATTCCGAAAAACAATCAGCCATTGAAGAACAGCAGAGAAGCACTGACATAGAGCTGGCCATGGCACAGTGTCAAGGAGTATTTCGTTCTGTTGTATATAGGGTCACTATGAGTCAGACCCAACTTGACACCACCTAACAACATTGTGTGTGTCTGTGTGTGTGTGTGTGTGTGTGTGTATAATATATATATATATATATATATACATATATATATACATATATAAAAGATATATATATATACACACACATACATAGTATATTTCTTTAGTCTCTCATTTGCTCCCTATTTTTATAAATAAAAAATGAGTAGGGAAATATAGAAACTAGAGTTGCAATCTCTGTACTTTTCTAAGGTAACTCTTTACAAATAATACTGTCATGTCTTTATCATATCTTACTGTGCTTTGAGTGTGTGTATCACCAACAGGCTGATATAAACTCAAGCCAGTGTGACATAGGAAATTCTAATTTTTAAGCATATATGTAAATTAATTTTTTGACAATGAGTCTATTAAAATAGGGGTTGATTTATGAAATCATCTAAAATTACTTTTTGCATTTTTGTTAAACTGTATGCCTTGGTGTTTGTAGTGGTTCTGTCAGCTTTGGGGTTCTACCTTCTTCATTCCTACATTCATGTGTTAACTGTTAGCTTCCAGCCTTTTATTTTTATCTTTTTAATTGGCTTACTAATTTAGCTAGTTCTCCCCACATTTTTGTTTTGTTTTGTTTTGTTTTGTGTTTTTAAGACAGGTCTTGCTGTGTTTCTCACTGTGTTGCCCAGTCTTGTGCTCAGGGGATCTTCCTGCCTCAGTCCCTGCACCTGGGACTACAGGCATGTGCCACTACACCTAGTTCCCCCAAGATTTCTTTCAGTCCTAAGGGAAAAATCACTTATTTGATAACATCTTTTCATCTGAGCCACCACCTTTTTTCCCAAATAGAATTACTATCTGCTTTCTTACCAGGGGATTAGTTAGAGGTACAAGTAGATGGGAAGCCTAATGTAGACCGGTAACCTGAACAGGATCAGTTCTTCATTGCCTAATAAAACCTGTAAATATTTTATCCTTCATGGCGTAAAAGCCTGTTCTTTACACAATTAGTGCTCTCATGTTGTAAAGAATGTTTTTCTTTATTTATAACATTTGTTGATTTTAATATAAGCATCAGGGAGAGAGCCAAAAAGAACCCATTAGCAAATATAGTGTGGACAATAATTATGAATTCCAGTAGCAAAGAAAGTGATATGACAAGAAGTGAAGGCTGCATTTCTTGTCTCACTCTCGTCTCTTTTCAAAGGTTCTTATGGTTGCTTTATAAACAAAGATCTCTATATATTCCTATGTATGTAAATATTTTCAAGTTTACACAGTAAGGATCATATAATACACACTTAAATAGTGGATACAAACTATATCTTAGACAGCTTTAGATATCAGCACATGGATATGTGCCAGTTCTTTTTTCTTCTTGTGGTACCTGGGGGTTGAACCCAGGGCTTCACACCTGCACCACAGCTATTTTTTGAGACAGCGTCTTGTTAAGTTGTGCAGGCTGTATGTGGCCTCCAACCTGAGAAACTCCAGCCTCATCCTCCTGAGTCACTATGCCTGGCCAGTGCCACATATTTTTAAGTGGCTGCATATGAGGTCTTTTCTTGTGAATGTATCATATTATGGAGGTTTTTTCATTAAAACAAATAAGAAAAAAGATACCTTTGAAGAGAGAGATAATATTTCACCTTTACAGTGAAATGCCTGTATATGTATAGAGAGTGAGTGAGAGGAGGGAGGGCAGGAGGGAAGAAGTATGGGAGAAAGCAGAAGAGAAAGAAAATAGTCCTGACAAACCTTTCTGTACTTTCTTTGCAAGTGTAGGACCATGGATTAATGGAATATTTTACTAGATAGAATTTAATGATAAATATAGAGCTAGTAATAATAAGAAAAATATTTGTAAGGAATCCTGTAAAGATGTTTTGGAAATAAGGTGTTTATCAACAGATCTAATAAGATGTATACAGACATTGTAAAAATCTGTGACCATAGTGCTTCAAGCCCATGTTAGCATACCTGAATTCTGTTAGTTCTAAACATTAAATTATTGAGGACCTTATAAATCAAAACTAAGTAATTTTTAAAAATAGGCACACATTTTAACTCTGACAGAGACTGGGAGATTTTTATTCAGTGGTAATAGCATGTATTTTTAAAATCTTAGCAGTTTACTCTTCCATAATTAAAGAAACATTCTGAGCAGTTTATTTCAGCTGACTTAGCTAGAACTTGCTCAAAAACATAGATTTCTTTAAACACAATTAAAACCACTTTTGTCTTTGTCACTCTCTCACATGTTTGTAAAATGTCAATTAGCAAGCAACACTTTATAGCCATGCCATCAGAAATCTGTCTGACATTTTCCTCAGGAAAGCGGTGAGGATCTGTGTTGTAAGTATTTCATCAGAATGTTTGTTCCAAATATAATTAGAAATAGATGAGAAAGGGTAGTTAATACATCTTGTATATATAGGATAGAGAGATACCATTTAGCATTCTGGTAACTAATGGGTTCTGACTACATAGGTATGTTCACTTTGTGGAAAAATTCATTGAACTTAGAGTTTGTTTTTCCATATATGTCATATATCAAAATTTAACACAAAAAATGTATAAATTATTATAAATAGGCCTGCAGCCATAGCCCTGTGGCATCTGATCCCGTTAGATCTCGGAAGCTAAGCAGGGTCGGGCCTGGTTAGTACCTGGATGGGAGACCGCCTGGGAACACCAGAAGCTGTAGGCTTGGAAGAAGGCCCTGGCAACCCCCTCCCAAAAATCAATCTGCCATTGAAAACCGTATGCACAGCAGAGAAGCACTGACAATAGTGTTTCTCCTGTTGTACAGAGGGTCGCTATGAGTCGGATACTGACTCCACGGCACCTAACTAACTAATTATAAATAGAGATAAAAAATTTGTACATTCTCACTTTATGTGCCCCAGAATGTTGTTATTTGTATTTTTTTCAGTATTGATTTGCATTACTTTCTCTATTTGATTGGGCAGTTTTTATAATTTTAAACATTGTATGCCCATAGCCTGTTTTCCATTAATATGGGAAGATGCATAATTTTCAGAATTTAATTTCAGAATTTAACCATGAATCCTATATTAACTAGCTTAATTTTGTGGTACCTAATAAAAATTTGGGAGTACACAGTTGAAGATTCTTTGAAAGTGTTTTATTTTCACTATTGATTTATAGTCCTTACTGTCACTAAAACTACATATATTTAAAATGGAAGATATAGATGTTTTCATATTAGTTTTGTAGCTTTTAAAAACCTGATATTCTGATATCCTTTTCAAATGTCTATTTTCTCAGAAATCCAGGCAGCATTAATACATTTTTTAAGATAGAACCAAGGTTTTCAAATCATTTCTTCATTCTTCCTTGTCTTTGAGGCTGTTGTCTAAATAAAATGTTCCTAAGCAGACATCTGCTTTTGTGGTCTTACTTGTCTTTCTAATCTCTGTTTGACAAGTTGGAAAATATGTGTTTCCCCCCAAATTTAAGACCTATTAAAGTTTATTAAAGTACAAACCTAAGAGATTTTCCTTGAGGAAGATCTTTTGTTGTTAGGTGCCCTTGAGTCAGGTTCGACTCATAGTGACCCTCATAGGGTTTTCAATGGCTGATTGATTCTGGGATTGTTTTGCGAATGAATTGCCACATCCTCCCGTTTTTTTGCGGTGTTGGGGATCAAACCCAGGTCCTTAGTGTGAAGTAGCACTCTACTAACTGAGCTATGTTGTTTTAATCCATTTATTCAAATGCTTTGGTGAAATCCAATGCTATCTAATTTTAGAAATGTATTTTGATTAGAAATAATTTTATTTTACAAAATACTTCCATGGTACTTTTGAGTTCTACTTATTTAGTATTTTAACTACAAGTCTAAGAACAAGCCCCTTGACCATTTTGTATAGTGACTTCTTAAAAGTGCTATACCTTACCTAGCTTGAGGACTTGTACCAGTGTCCTGTTCAAACCTTATCTCTACCAGGTCCGCACTTGTTCCATGTGCTTCTTCTCTTCTAACCACTTTTCCTGAGAACAGTACTGCTGCCTGTGGCATTGTGAGGCTTGAAGCCTTTCTTCTGTTTTCCCTTCAGAGTCCATCTCACATACCTGGCCCCCATTCAACCCAGTTGTTCCTTATCTTCTGTTTCTGTCATACCTACCACATAGCTAGTATGGTGGGCCTCCCTTATCCATGCAGGATATGTTTCAAGACCCCCACTGTTGAGGACAATATTGTATGCCATATTTTTCCTATATATTCATATCTATGGTAAAGTTTAGTTTATAGATTAGGCATAGCAAGAGATTAACAACAATAAAAATAGTACAACTATAACTATAATAAATTTATGTGAATGTGCTCTGTTTGTCTTCTAAAACATCTCAAAGGTGACTAACAGGTAATGTGCAGCATAAATATTCTAGACAAAAGGATGATTGACATTCTGGGCAGGTTGGAGTGGGAAGGTGAAGGATTTCACTGTGCTACTCAGAAGGCTGTACAATTTAAAACTTACAAATGGTTTATTTCTGACATTTCCTATTGTATGTTTTCAGACTGAGGTGGACCACTGATAACTGATAACATGGAAACCAAAACTGGATAAGTGAGGGCCACTATATAGCAGGAGGTGTGATGCATTATCATTACGTATTTGCTTATGTGGCCTTGTGGTATATAAGGTTGCTAGTTTCTTGAGGTTAGGGCCATATACTATTTATCCATAATGCCTAGCAAGATTAGGCATTCAAAAAAATGTTTGTTGAGGGCTGGGGACATAGCTAAGTGGTAGAGTACCTGCCTAGCATGTGCAAGGCTGTAGTTTTGATCCCCAGTGCCACACACACACACACACACACACACACACACACACACACACACACACACACGTTTGTTGAATAGAATTGAGGCACTTGGACAGGTTGGACTTCAAGTGTCAGTTTGTTTCAAGGAAGACATTACTGAAAATTTTCATGGTTTAAAATTTATGCTGTATCCTCATGATTGAGTAATTACCTCTTTTTTTTCCCTCAACTGAAACCTAATGGTGAACAATGCTAAGTCTTTCCATTTTTAGCATTGGGGACTTTTATCATTGGAAGATTTGATTAGGGACACAGAACTGTTGGCTAAAAAGAATTGTATAAATTGCCTGAAAATTTCATTTGTTGTGGTTTTCTTTTATTAGGAGTGAACTGAGAAATGCAGTAAAATTATTCATCCTATAGTGGTGCAAAGTCATGAATTTAATATTGGTATATCTACTATGTTGTTAGCAGGGAAATCTGAGAGAAAATATGATTACTATACTAGTACTTGGTTTAAATCATGTTACATACGACCTTAGTTTCATAATGGTTTGGACATTGGATGACAATTACAGCAAAAAGCTCCCCTGAAAACAAGTAAGATTCAATCAAGTTTTACAGTGTTTTTGGAAAACTTTTAAAAATGCATTAAATTGACTTATTACTATCAACATTGACAAAGAAGTGAAGAATATAGCCATTTTTTTCCATTTCAAAAGCCAGTAGATGAAATCTCAGTTGATTCTTTTGACAATGTTTGAAAGGATTTTTTGTTTTGTTTTTTGTTTTTTCTTCTCATTTGACATGCAGCAAGGACATATGGGCGAAGGAGAGGTAACATTATTGTTTTTAACTTTTGAATGTGTCAGTTATATTTAGAGAGGACCCAAGCTTGCTCAGTGTTTAACCTTGGTGGGGAAGGGGAGAGGGGAAATGAAATGGTTTTGATATATATGTAGCTTTTGTGTTTTAGTTAACCTTTTAGAATTTGAGGAGTTAATGAACGCTAGACAATGAATTGTCAGAATGGTGGGATATTGATTTAAACTCAAATGGTTTCCCTACATTACATACTCAACTTATAGGTAAAGATTTGCCCCCTTTCTCCTTTCTGAAAAGAGTTTCTTAAGAGAATAAAATTAAAAATCCTTAAAAGGGAAAGTATAGTTATACCAGTCTCAAAATACCTCATTCTCTTGGAGGTTCAGTTATACTTAAGTAACCTATGTTAATTTATTTTACCAAGGAAGTACAATACGTTCAGGTTAAAATAAGATGAGCTAAGTAAATGATTAATCCTATACATTTCAAACATTGATGAAAAAAGCTATGGAAGTGCTAGGGAATTTTAGAGACTCTTTTCCTAGAAGTGCCTGAGTAAACCTTATTTTTGTTGTCTGTTATTGTTGTGCCATTTTATAAGAGAATAAGATAGTAAAATAGCTTAGATTTAAAATGTGATTTTTGAAGCTCATACAGAAAAGAATCTCCAATTTTGTAATTATTTTTTGTCTTCATTTGATGTTTGGCATTATAAATTTGTAACAAAGGTACTATTTTTATTGGTGTTTAGAAAAGAAAGTTAAAAATAAGCATGGAAACAAGAGTACAAAAGGACATTGGAATGTTCCAATAAGAACGCTTGGGATAGGTTTTTAGAGGACCCATTAACAAATTTGTCATGTGGGACCTAGAAGTAAATTGGAAGCCTGAATAGTAATAGAGTAATGCTTGAGAGATTCTGCAGTTATTTGTAGCTCTGCGTTTTGCTTGTGATGTAAAAGTTTCTATTTTGCTGTCAGGTGATTATGGGAAGACTGTTACACACAATTGGCATCCCTGGTCTTTGACCCTCATATATTCTGGATGATAGGATTTTCAAACAGCAAGTTTAACGATTATTTTTAAGAAATAAATGGCATCCTTAATAAGCTGATAATTATTATCTTTAATATGCCTAAGCATCTTAATTCTATAATACTAGTCAATGAAATTGGGAAACAACAGGAAGTGGGTTTTGATTCTATCCCATTAGTTAAAGTAAACTAAAATGAATGCTCACTTAAAAATTGGCATATTCACTTTAGGCACATTCTTAGAGGAAATTATGCAGGCTATACTATTTGGTTTTTGAAAGAAATTTAAATAACCAACATCTTACAGCCAAATTTAATACTTAGTGCCCTTGTGTAAGTTGCCAAGGCAGTGCAATCTGCTGCCAGCTGCTTTCAAAAGAGTGCTCTCTTCTACTTTGCTTCCATTTCACCTCACTGATGTTTCTGGATCCTAGTCGGATACTTGAGCAGCCTTCTGTTTAACCATATACTGGCCCTCTGCCTCACTTGAGCCTTTAAGGTGATGAGATTTCAACAGCATATCTAAGTGACCCTTTACTCAGTGAGGAAAATCAAAGTAGCAGTTTTATTGGCTCTGTCCTTTTCTTTGTTTCTTGTACATAAGAATCAGTGGCAAGGAGCATTTGCTGTTAGCATTCTGTCCTGCTTTCTATTGCAGGTCAGTCTTCACTGTTTCCAATGGAAGATGGATTCTTGGATGATGGCCGTGGGGATCAACCTCTGCATAGTGGCCTGGGCTCACCGCATTGCTTCACTCACCAGAATGGAGAAAGAGTGGAACGATATTCTCGGAAGGTGTTCGTGGGTGGATTGCCTCCTGACATTGATGAAGGTATATTTAGAAAGAACTGCTTAAAGCAGTGTGCCAGAGGGTTGCACATAGTAGGGAACTCATAAACAGTGATTGCTGTTATTATAACCACACTCTTATCTGGCACCAGGTATTGAGTCTTGATTGCATTATTCTCTTGTCCTATCTTCTTATCATAGTGTAAAATTAATTCCTTAAGGAAGGTGAGCAGGGCTGTGGCAACTAGATGAAGCAAGGGACTGGACTCAATGAAAAGGGAGCAAGCATCACTGGGGATGCTTTCCGAGGATTCTGTTATTGTGCGAAAATATGGGGGCTGACTGTTTTCTGTGGGTGTGCTTTGGCTAAATCCAATTACATATTTTCCTATTTCTTTTCTACTTCTTGTGAGTATTTCATAAATGTATAGTTTATTGTTTCAGAATTTAGAATCGTAGGTTAAGCATGAACTTTTGAAAAAATGTAGCCTGTGGTTATACTGCAAGGAAAGGAATTTTAGCAGTTACTGGCATATCATTTTGTGAATATTTTTATATTCAGCAAATATTTACATGTTTTCTAAAGACCATGCATTGTTTTTAGCTTTGTTTAAAGTAGTAAACAAGATGGAAGGTCCCTGCTTGCATAAAGCTTGTGTTCTGGTGATAGAAGGCCCGTGAAAAATGAGTAAACATATAAAATTGTTGTTGTTGTTGTTAGGTGCCATTGAGTCGGTATCCGACTCATAGCGACCCTCTGTATAACAGGGGAAACACTATTGTCAGTGCTTCTCTGCTGTTCATAGGGTTTTCAATGGCAGATTGATTTTTGGGAGGGGGTTGCCAGGTCCTTCTCCCAAGCCTACAGCTTCTGGTGTTCCCAGGCAGTCTCCCATCCAGGTAGTAACCAGGCCCAACCCTGCTTAGCTTCCAAGATCTGACGGGATCGGATGCCACAGGGCTATGGCTGCAGGCAAACATATAAAATAGTATCAGAGAATAAGTGCTGAAAACCAGACGGGGTGATGCGATCTAGCAATGCAGAAAGTCATCTTAAATTAAGTGATTAAGGAAAACCTCTTTGAGGAAGTGGTATTTGAGCTGAGACTTGAGTAAGAAACCAACCACACAAATATTTAGAGGCACTAGTTATGTAAGCATATGCAGTTCATTTCTGGGTTTTAGTGACCCTGGTAAAAATCAAAGTAGGAGACAATCTGGCAGTCCTCAACTGTTGTTTTCTTTCTTCCTAATTTCTTTTGTCTTGGTTTCCTGAATGAAAATGGCAATAAACTAATTCATGTTATGCAAAACAAAATAGATTTTTCCCTAAAAATCTGTAAGGGTTAATAACTTTTCATTTAGGCTGGGATCAAACTTACCAAGCCACTTCATTTCTCTTAGATAATCTTTGGAAAGGTTGAGACAAAAATGGTTCTAAGAAGCCAAAGATTGAAATAAGCATGCCTTTTCCCCCTACAATAAAATGTCTTGATGAAAACAGTGCTAAAATTTCAGTGGAGTTTGAATCACTCTCCATTCTGCCATCAGAGTACATAGCCTGAAGAATATTTTGTTCTGGAGAATTGTGCACTAAAAGTTACAGGATTTATGAGAGAAGCAGGGTTAGAGGTAGATCTCTGAAAATTGAATGAATTTTGTATCTGCAATATGAATAGAAAGAGATTTAGTACCTTGGACATAATTTGGACGATTCACACCAAGTAGCTCAGCATGCTTGTCACTACCTCCAGGAGTATTGAAAATGCCTCAAACCAATAGAGCAGAAATACTGGGTTGCAAGCATGGCGACAAGGCAGATGGAAATGGACACCTGAATGTCTGAGGACATGCAAGAAGCCAGGAGCCCTGTAAGGTTGGGGATACACCTTTCTGGGGAGGGCCTTGGTTGCTGTACTCATTTTTAATTTTCACAGTATAGAGCTGAAAGGGTTTCCACAGCTGCATCACACAAGCTAGGGGATTTTCATTTCCTGTTGAAGGCTATAGTTCTGTTTTCACTGTGCTAGCTCACCTTGCCTAGAAAAGAAATAACTTATGAATCCATGTAACTTGCATGTTAGACTGGCATCAGTCTTCTAATTATGTGTCACTCAAGCTAACCTGTTCCATAGAAACAGGTCTAGCATGACAGACTACACCGTCTCACAATCTAGGGGAGATCAAAATAGATGTACCAGACTGGAATTTGAACGTAGTTCCCATCTCTCTTTTTTGTTTTCTGCCTTCCCTTTTATCAGGTCTCATTTGTACTTCTTTTCACAAGTCTCATGGAAATGTATTTTCTTATAATCTACTAGTTAGTTGTCCAAATATTAATGTAGCATAATTAATATCATTCAAATTAATAGTAAAATATAATCAATCTTACTTTTTTTCTCCTATTTGTTCCTTCTTTCCTTCTTCTCCCTTCCAGACTCAGATATCTTGCTGTTCAAGGATTTGGGATGACAAGGGGGAAGAGGGTCCTCAGTAAAGGGGGTGTTACATGTTTGTGGCAGGGTCCTGCTAAGAAACCTCAGCAGCAGGAAGCAAGCTGTCTAAAGATTAGGACAACCCAAGCCAGAGCACAAAGGCAGAAGGGAGGCGAGACTAGCAGGATAGCTGAAAGACTGGTTATTTTGAGCAAGTAAATAAATATATTACAGATAATAGGAACTAAGTTTGTTACCATGAAAAGGGAATTTATAAACATGGAAAGGAGGAAGGCTGGAAAAAGCCAGGAGATGTTGGAGTGGGATTGGAAATATCAGTATAAATTCATTGTTTTTTATAATATATAGACACAAAATAGTTATAAATATATGTGTATGTGTATATATTCATTTATTTCCTAGCTTTGTCCACTGAGGAGACTTAAAAATAATGAATGCCCACCAGTAGTAAGCATATGGAATACTCGTATCTTAATTTTCAAATATCTTTTGCCACTAAAAACAACCAGGAACTCTTGAGAGAATTAAAAAAAAAAAAAAAAGGCTAATTCTAGAGCTGAAGAACAAGATGGGGAATATCTTCTTGGGCCACAAAGTGTAGAAGTGCCTGAAGATGATGGGGGCCGGTCAGGAGGACTTGGGAGCATCCACAGACCAAATCAAGGACAATTAGACAGCACCTAACAACAACCACCATCCTATCGATGAGGGCTCCACGCCCATGACCAATCGCCTCTAAAATACCCTCACACTGAGGATGTGGTTTCCACATACAAATTTGGAGGTGAAGGGAACAAACATTCAGACTGTGGTTGCATACTATAGAGTGGATGAGAAAGGCAGGGAAGCATGAAGGGCTGTTGTAAATCGAAAAAAGGCCAGTGCTTCAGGGATATTTCAACTAAATGCAATGGGTTCTGCATAGGATTCCAGATTGGGGGGGGGGGAGATTGTTGGGATAGTTTGAAATGTAAATGGAGTCTGTGAACTGAGTAGTTATGTTTTGTTTTTTGTTTTTTGCTTTTTGGTGGTACTGGGGGTTGAACCCAGACTTCGCGCCTGTATGCTTTGCAAGTGCTGGACCTCTGAGTGCACCCCAACCCATTTTTTTACTTTTTGAGACAGGGTCTCACTAAGTTACGCAGACTGCCTCTGGTCTCGAACTTGCGATCCTCCTGCCTCCGCCTCTCAAAACACTGGGATTACAGGTGTGTGCCACTGTACCTAGCTCTGAGTAGTTATGTTGTATCAGTGCTGACTTCCTTATTGTAAGGGCTCCATATGGGAGTGCCTTGCTTGGAGCTGATACCAATAGTCCTGTTTTGGGATTACAGCATATCATGCCAGAAAAGGTTGATGGATGGCTAGTTGACTCATGCATGCTGACAGCTAGAGGGAGGACGAGGGGAAAGACAAATGTGCCAAATATCAACAACTGGTCAATTTAGGTGAAGGAATCTAGATGGAGGGATGCAGCCGTACTTTGGGAGATAGTAAATGTGAAACCTTTAGAAAGAAACTACTTCCAAAAAATAATCATAAAAATATTTAAATCTTTTTCATTAGATGAGATCACAGCTAGTTTTCGTCGCTTTGGCCCTTTGATTGTGGATTGGCCTCATAAAGCAGAGAGCAAATCCTATTTTCCTCCTAAAGGTAATCCTTAAGATTCCAATATATGAATACAGTTTATCCTCATATTGTTTCATGATTAGCCTTTTCATAAATGTTTACCTTCATTGAAGAATTTTTCATCGCCAACCTTATAGTTTTTTTAAATGTGTCTTTAAATTTTCTACCTAATATACTATTTTTGTTATTGTTGTACCAGGGTGCTGAACCCCAGGGCCTTGCTTTGCAAGCACTCTACCACTGAGCTGAGCTGTACTCTCCAACACTCTTTTTTTTTAAAAAATGTTTATCTTGAGACAGGATCTTTCTAAGTATATTATGCAGCCTGCCTCTGGCCTCAAACTTGCAATCCTCCTGCCTCCACCTCCTGAGTCACTGGGACTACAAGGCATGTGCCACCATGCCCAGCAATTTTCTACCTAATATACTGTTAATTCGTATTTTTTTTTTTTTCTGTACTAGGGGGTTGAGTGCAGGGCCTTCTGCATACTTTGCAAGTGCTGTACTGCTGGGCTGCACCCTCAGCCGCTTTTTAAAATTTTTTATCACGAGGCAGAGTCTCTCTAATTTATGCAGCGCGCCTCTGGCCTCAAACTTGTGATCCTACTGCCCCCACCTCCTAAATTGCTGGGATTACAGGCGCACTATCGTGCACCAGACAATAATTTTACTCTAAAAGATGTTTCAAGACATAGTCAAAATAAACTATTATATGTGCTGATATTTTCAGACTTTTGGTGTGAATTTTAAGTTTTAATTTTTTCCATATTTTTCTATTCTTTCCCATCCTTAATTTTAGGTTTTGTTTTCTATTCCCTGAAGAAGTACAACAAAGAGAGGAAAACATAAATCTTTTTTGGTTTGTTTTCTCAGGCTATGCATTCCTGCTGTTTCAAGATGAAAGCTCTGTTCAGGCTCTCATTGACGCATGTATTGAAGAAGATGGAAAGCTCTACCTATGTGTATCAAGTCCCACCATCAAGGATAAGCCAGTAAGTGCAGTCGAGCATAAAGTAGCTTTTCGTTTCTGCCCACATTCATCTGTTGTGTTTGGAAAATATCTTGTCTTGTACTTAACTGACATGTTTGTAAGTAGAAGCTAAGTAAAAAATTTTATTATACAATCAGACATGGACAACTTCTGTATATCTATGCACAACATTTTGATATTAAATTTTTGGTACTTGAAATATTTATAAGTCTTCACTATTTTGTCTTCATTGGAGAATGCATCTTATAAAGTAGCTGATTTCCTGTGAATAATAGAATTCAAATCACAAATAGATTCTATGTCCTTTTGTCTTCTTCCTCTCTTTGAGATTTTACCTAATACTATCCTTAATTTTTGCATATGGTGCTCTCCCAAAGTGGAATTGATTGTATATACACATAGGTATGTTGCATACTGCATTTTGGTTTTGGAAGTTTTTCTTTATCATGAAATTTGGTCATTAGGAAGCAGCAACTTGCTCCTTTGGCAGAGGTTTAGCTCAGCTGGTAGAGCACTCTCTGAGGATCCAGGTCCAATCCCCAGCACTGCCAAAATGGGAGAAGGACGTGACAGTCCACCCCCAGAAATGATCATGAAACAATCAGACATTGAAAACCCTGTGAGGGTCGCTATGAGTCCGATGTGAATCAATGGCACCTAACAGCAGCAGCAAATCAAAAATTTATTATCAGTCAGCCAATATCTAGTGAAGAGTACAATGCAAAATGGCATCATCAGTGGGCCTAGCTCAATAATCTGTGGAGTTTCTATTGGTGTATTGGGTTGTCTAGGTCAGGAACATTCTTCTAAGAGTTCCTATGGCCGGGACTCTTGCTGCTTGACTTGTCTATTAGACATTCTCTGCCAGTTCTCACAGGTATTTGAATTGGGTACCTCTAGTCTTGGTGCTTGCTATCAACCATTCCCTTTGGTGTGAGCATTTATAACAATAAATACAAATAATTTTAAGTTATTATACATGATTCTTAATTGAGCTAATGGTCACACTGAAGTGTTTACCACAAAAATGTTTATTGCAAATATCAGCAATATTTTTACTTTGCAATGGTTTTTGAAATAATACAACAGATTTGTTAGTATCAGGAATAGTTTGCATTTCCTAGACATAAAGTGGTTGGACATATAGTCCTAGTTTATGTGGCACTGTATACTGATCAGCATCAGATACCATGTGAAATTTAAATTATGTAGATGTCAGGAGTTAGGTAGATTAGGTGCCCAAATAGGCTGAAAAATCGCTTATTAACATACAGATAATTAAGGACCTGCTAAGTGATTTGTCTTATAGCAGATGATTAAATTGACCTTTCCATCTTGGTTCAGTTTACTCTAAAGATGAAAGGTTAGGATAGTCTTTTGGTTTTTAGTTTTATAGTTTGATTTGTGATGATAAGTTTTAAAAGTAAAATATTGTGCAATAATTTTAAACTTTTTTTTGATATGACACATTTTGGTTTATACACTCCCTAGGTACAGATTCGGCCCTGGAATCTCAGTGACAGTGACTTTGTGATGGATGGTTCACAACCACTTGACCCACGAAAAACTATATTTGTTGGTGGTGTTCCTCGACCATTACGAGCTGGTATGATTAAAAAAACAAAAACACCTCTATCCTTTAACACAAGAAATATAAAGATCTTTAGGAGAGATTCTTCATTAGCATTTGAGTTATTGCGTAAGAGTGGGAGCTCTAGAATCCAAGTGTATGAGTTTGAATTCATGTGCTCCTTGTTAATAATTGAATGGCATTGGTCAAATTATGTCATTTCTTTAATTCTCAATTTCCTCATCTGTCAACTGGGGTGAAAAGTATATGTATTTCACAGAGTTGTTTTGAGGATTTTATGAGATAACCAGTGCAGAGTGTTTAGTACAGTATCTCAAGACACTAGTCATTATCACTCTCCTCATTGTCTGAAAAAAAAGCCCCTTAAGATTAGATTATGTGGTGAGATGTTCAGTGTTTGTTTCCGATGTCCTCAATTGCTCAGTAGCTATTTACTGAGCTCTGAAATGTAATAGGGTCTCAGGTCATCATGTTTTTATAGTAGTAATTACACAAGAAATTACATCCCCAATAACTTGAGGTTTAAGACTATAAATTAGGTCAAGAACATAAAATGAACAAGAATACAGTCTAAAAATTGTAACATTTTGTGGAGAAGATGCGTTATTTCACATTTTTATGTGAAAAAATGAGTAAATAGCTAGACTATGGGTAACAGGTTTTGACGGAGAGAGGCTAGTAGACTCAAACTGGGTCTACTAATTACTTTTCTAGTGTTCAATTATTAATAGTGACCAGTACCTTAGTAACTGGCAAATGTATGCCATCAGTGTGGTATAAAGCAGACAATCTTGGGTGCCGTGCCCAGTGGTATTACTTAACAGTATGTGACTTTGGACAGAGTGATCATCCACTCTTTGCCTCAATTTCCTCAGGAAATTACTACTCACTTTATAGGTTTTTATAAAGATGAAAAGAAAACATTGTAAAACAGCTAGCTTATAGTTAAAAAATTGAAAAGTAACGCAATGGACAACTGGTTGTAATAATGAGTTTGGTTTTAATAATTACCGTTATGATTTGAGCTCAGAGGACAGATGAACTACTTCTGATGAAACTGTTGGTGAACCAAAAGAATTTTCTTGATTTTAAATACCCATTCTGCTCCTTTCTTATATTTAGTGGAGCTTGCGATGATAATGGATCGGCTGTATGGAGGTGTCTGCTATGCTGGAATCGATACGGACCCTGAGCTAAAATACCCAAAAGGAGCTGGGCGAGTCGCATTCTCTAATCAACAGAGTTACATAGCTGCTATCAGTGCCCGCTTTGTTCAGCTGCAGCATGGAGAGATAGATAAACGGGTAAGTCTTAGACTGCATTCTAACAAGTTCTAGAAATGATTCTTTCAATACATCATTATTAAGATTAGAATGGGAGAATTTTATATGACAATAAATTGACAGCCAACAATTATGCCTATAGGATCAACTGGATATATGTTCTATGAATAATTTGCTTATGAATTTCTTATCTCTCTTAGTTTTGTGAGTGGCTAATAAGAACACGGGCTGGGATTTAGCTCAGTGGGTAGAGCACTGCTCTGCAGTCTCTGAGGTCCCGAGTTCAATTCCCAGCACTACAAAAGTGGGAGAAGGACCTGGCAACACACTCCCAAAGCAATCCCGAAACAGTCAGCCATTGAAAACCCTATGAGGGTCGCTATGAGTCCGATACCAACTCGATGGCACCTAACAACAACAACAATCACCTCCATGCATTCATTTAGTCGATCATTCAATAAAGATTTACCAAATCCTTCGTGGTATTTCAGGCATACAAACATGAATGTTCTTGACATCTCCTGGCTTTTTTTAATCCTTGGACCTAATAAATACATCAGAAGCCCTATTTCTCAATGTACTATGGTAATGGATGATTGAATTAATTCCCTTTCAGGGCTACCTCTCAGAAACCTTTCTTTGTAGTAGGTTAAGTAGAAGAAATCATCTTTGCACTTATAGTCTGTTTTCCCCCCTGAAATTAAGTGGTAATTAATTATCATTACTTTTAGCACTTCTTTGTTAAGTTTATACTCTGAATCACAGACTGAAGAGAAACCTCAAGGACAGCTCTTTCCTCTTTCCAGTGTATTATATCAGAAACTTTATATTGTGTCTTTTTTTCATTCATAGTTTTCTTATCTTTGTGTCATATGCATTCAACAAATGTTTTAGTGCCTAAGACAAGAAGTCCTTGTCCTCATGAGCCTCTGTTCTGATAGAACTCTATTTTATACCAGTAATACTTGAAAATGGGAAAAGGACATGGCAATCCACTCCCGAGGCAATCCCAAAACAGTCAGCCATTGAAAACCCTATGAGGGTCACTATGAGTCGGGTGTGACTTGACGGCACCTAACAACAACAACAACTACTTGAGAGAGTGGCCTGTAAGCCAAATGCCACTCTGTTAACTGTTCTCCATCTGTGGTGAGAAGGATTTGATACCAGAATATGCATCAACTCTGTTACTAAGCATACTGTTGGCTTCAGCTGACAACCGTTTTTCGTAGAAAGACTTGCTCCATGAAGGAAGCAGTATGCTGATTGATATTCTGCGGCACATTCTTTATTTCATGACAGATTGCCACTTTCATTAGCACTGACATTGGGATTCAGCACTCGGGGGCATTGTGTTCAAGTCTCTGTTGATTGATTTTATTTTGCTCTTTCCAATCCAAGATATAGAAACTCTCAAGTCAATCATTGTTTATAATCACTGTCTGTGTTTCATGTCATGTATATTCATATTCTACTTCAGCAGCCATTCAACAATAGTATGAATACATGAAAGAGAAAGATGTATGTTATAAACATGAGAAAAGGGGCAAGGTTAGTTGCAGGATGTGTTAACATGCCTCACACTGAAAGATACCTACATTTTGCTGCAGCATTCCAGCATATGTTTCAGAGATGGGAGGTTTGTCGTTAGAAATTCAGACTTAATTTGGGTCTTCTACTATGAAATCCTTTGATCAGTGTTCTTGACACTCTGTAGATACCATGGAGTGGCCAGGGGCCTGAAGGCTAATGGTCTGGTTACATCTGCTCTTCCCCATCTTCCATGTCACTCTGGTCCTTTTTGTCCATGGCTTGCCTTTGTCAGAATTCCTTGTCAGAACTGGATGGCACCAGTGCTAGTGATACCTGATGTAAGGGAGTTTCAACCAGGAGTCTCTCCAAGACTAAAAATAACTAACCCTCTTCTAGCTGGTGAGTTAATAGCCAGGTTATTTTTAATGCTTGAGAGGCTCAAATGACAGGTCGGCCTATTGTGTGCTGGAACAGGCCCAGTTTTATAAGTTCACCTCTGACTTTTAGACTCAAGTAAACCATTCTCACTGACAAAGAACAAAGCAGGGCTTTAGCTTGTGAGTACCGTGGTGCATCTTGTTTTACCAGGGTTCCAGATTTGAGATTATAACCCGAGATGTGGACACTGTAAATAAAAACCCAGAGCCAGACTTGGTGACAACTCAGAAGCTTGTGATGCATAAGTCAGGCATCTTCCCACGGATTGGAATCTTGAAGAGCTATTTTGTGGAACTTAGAAGCTCTTAGTTTTGTTTAAACTACAATTCCACACATGACTAAAGTTCAGATCCACTAATTAACATGAGGGTTTCAGTCGGTAAAAACCCTCCTGTGGGTTTAATCTCATAATGTTCTAAACAGTTAGCTTTACTTTGTGCTTTCTGGTAAAATCTTGTTTTTCCTTTGAAGGGTGTCTATTTAATAAGGTGAAAATGTAAAATGGTAGATATAAAAGTCTTACACAAAGTTCTTAAAAGATGGACTACTTTAATTTCAGTAAATGAATTACTGGCCCTTCCTTTTTGGGCAGCTTGGCACAGATTCATTGAGACAGTGGATGGAAATGCACTAAATGTATGGTAAGGGTTGCCTGGTCCAGTCACTAAAAAAATGTAAACTTTCTTATTTTTTGATTGCAGGTGGAAGTTAAGCCATATGTCTTAGATGATCAGCTGTGTGATGAATGTCAAGGGGCCCGTTGCGGGGGAAAATTTGCCCCATTTTTCTGTGCTAATGTTACCTGTCTGCAGTATTACTGTGAATATTGCTGGGCTGCTATTCATTCTCGAGCTGGCAGGGAATTCCACAAGCCCCTGGTGAAGGAAGGTGGTGACCGCCCTCGGCATATTTCATTCCGCTGGAACTAAAGGATAAAATAACTACAGTGCTCATTTTCAGGCCTCAGAATAAGTGCACTCTTCTGTTAATTCTGACCCCTTCCTCACCCTCTTCATGCTGGCATGTCCTTTTGTAGCAGTGTGTAACTTAACAATAGTATAATGAAAAGAATGACCTATAATATAGGTGTTTTGTAGATTCTTCTGTCACTACAAACAATATGTATGAACTCCTTTTTCATATTGCCATCATGTTGCATGGAAGTTTTATTCTCCTGGTTGGCTGGAGACCAAGAGGATCCAAACTTCCTGTAGCATTTTCTTAGAGGAGAGAGAAAAATATTAACAGAAAAATGAAACAATAGAGTATTTTGGGTTTTTAATTAAATTATTGTTAATAATATAACATATAAGAATACTTTTATTAAAATAACCATGCAACAATAACACTATCAGTCTATCCTGACACAGTTTTCCCCCAGAGAAGTGCTTTTGCCGTTTCCTTTCTTTTCTTCTGTTTTTTTTGCCTCTTTCTTTTTTCCATCCCTTTTTATTCTTTTAACAGCAATGGAGGAAGTTAACAATTATTAACAGGAAAGAGCATGTCAAAGAAAACAAATGCATGGGCAAGATCGAGCAGCATTGTAATTAATTTTAAGGGTTTCGAGGCTGAGTATAATTTCATTATGCCTCAAAATTACGATGACATCAGAAAAATAGTGAAGTAGGCAGAGCTCAGTTTATTTTCTTTTGAGTAATTTTTAAAATTCAGAATGTAAGAATTGGATAAACTTACTACTGAGAGGAGTGCACTTATTTATTTAACTGACTTATCTGATCACAGCCCCAGGAAGCCTACCAAAGCTAGAGTTAATGACAACTGGTGGGAAAACTAGCATTTCCTCTCTTGAAGAACAAATGTATAAATTTATTTTTGATGTTATATATAAACTCTGTACCCTAATTTACTAACACTCATCACGTGTCAGCCTTTGCTCTCCATTTTGACGTTAAAAACAACAGATCTAGAGATACCTCAAAGATATAAGGTTTGATTTTGTGTAATAGTACACTTGTAGCCAAAACAGGAAAACAAAAATGATGTACAAATTGGCTGCTGATTGGCTTACTTTTAGATTTAAAGTCACTTTGGATATCCTGTAACTTAGTTGTAACATATAAAATGGGGGAAAAAAGTTTTAAAAAAAGTCAAGTAGTTGCAAAGTGTTTTGCACTGTCGAACTAAGTAACTGTGTAAATCTGTGCAAAGGTACGTATGTTTATCTTATTCTTCCTATAAAATAACATTACAGTTTCAGAACTTAGCATGGGACATAGTGTTTGAAGTGCCAGCTTCATCAAGTAATGCATGCTTTATTATAAATAAAATTCTAGCTTCAAAAGGCGTTCTTATGTGTTGAACAGTATGCTTCAGGGGTAAATTTAAAACAGTCTCTTGAAGCCCTAGTCATGGAAGTGACTTTCATTTTAATTGAAATTCTCTTATTAAATGCCCTATCCATCATTGAAAGGATTATTATCAGTGTGCAAAACATTTAAAAAACCTACCTAATGGCAATCTTGCTAGTTGTGCTACCTGACAGTACCATCTTGAATCCTTCAAAACCAAAGACTTGCCCCAGCACTGCTGTGGAACCACCTGGCTGATGACCCCTACTGATGATCTTTAGCAAAAGCAGTCCTTTATTTTTAATACAGGCTTTAATGAACTATACCTGTAAAGTTCCAAAGGTCAAAATGGAGGCATTTGCTGTCTTATCAGTCCAACGCAGAAAGGGAGCTGCTTTTAGAGAATTCCCGGCAAACAGTGAAGCAGTCACGTGAATGGAGGGTGCTCTCTTGGAGCTGGTCAGGGACTTTTTTTCTTTTCTCCTGAACTATCTGATTCTAATTGGAATGTTCATTTGCCTCTTTTTATTCTTTTAGATGCTTGTAGGTGGCTTGGGGTGTGCTATTGTGCTGTTCCTACTCAGTAAACAGGTGTGATGAGTTAACCAGAAATAACACTGTTTGAGAACTAGCTTTGAATAATAATTTTTCCCTTTGTACATGACCTGCTGAATTTCGGTACAGTGTTTTTGTAGCTAACTTATTTTGTCATGCACATAATGTATATTTGTTATGCACTACTTTTGTATATCTTGTTTTTCCAACAGTGAACATTTTTAGGCACACTTTTCACTGACGGGATATCTCTTTATGCAATACCTCAATTTTTCATATTGCAAAGAGTAGCTTTTTGTACTTTTATTACTGAGAGATCTTCATATACTTCATTTTTTAATATAAATAATTTTAATAAATTTTATTTTCTTATATTCTGCTTTTTATACATTTCAGTGCTCTGCATACATTTTAAATTATGAATGTTGTGCACTGGCAATGCTATTTTAGAGTCTGCAGAGAAGAGAAAGCATGTTGCTTAAACATCCTTCCCCAACACCAGCTATTGGTGTACCTATAATTTAAGAAATAGTCTATGTAAAGTCACAAATTAATGAAAAAAATTCGCATGAAAATGACAGATAACACTGTAGTTCCTAAAAAAATTAAAATGCATAAGCATAGGGTAGAAATTTAAAATAACGAAATTGTCTACAGCTTCTTACTAAGTTTTTAAAATTATTCATAAAATGCAGACATTTTTGGTGAATGTTTAGCCATTTTTAACCTTAATAAATTGGTGTTAAGTGTTTGATTCAGAGATGTCTGCTCTTTTAAATTATATATAAGAAAAAAAAATAGCCTGCCGTGGGACAGGTGTGTAATGTTAGTATGCATGACTAATGTAAGAAATTGTTATTCTACTAATATTTACTTGTGATTGTGTGACAAGCGTGTTTACAGATTATTTGGTTACACTTCAATTTACAGGGCATAAACAATGATTATCTATTACTCTGAACTTTATTGATTACATGTCCTTCAGATTACATGGGATTGTAGTTGGGAGTTACCATGTAACTCAAACCTAATTAACATGTAATTAGTTTACAGGTTTTAGGGTATCACTTCAATTTACCAAGCATGTAGTTCTAGCGCACTAGCATGGCACCAGCCATGTACTTACAATGTAGTTACAGAGTAATTACATGGTTATTTTTGCAATGTAAAATAAAGTGTTTCTGATTATTTTCTATGTAAAGGAACCCTCTCCCTCCCCCTTCTGGTCCCCATGCTTTGGTATAATATATATACTTCTCCATACACAGACCTCTGCAGAATGCAAAATAAAACTTGCAGTGAATGAATTTAGCATTTTATGAGAGTGCTGTTGGAAAGACTTGATAATTCACCCCTTTTGTTTTGAAGAGTTGAATCTTCTGTTAAAAGGTGATTTAAAACTTGAATGTGATGAATTGTGGCAAGTTAACTTCAAGTTATGTGCAATACTTATTTCAAACTTTTGAGAGATCTTTGCAGTGTAATTCTTTGTTTTTAATTGCAGACATTTAAAAATGTCATTTTCTACTGTTAAGAGTAATCCTCTTTCTTGCTGGTGTTTCTAAAGAAAAGAATCAGAAATCAATCTTTCTACTAATGTAAATTTGAGATTATTTTTAAAAATGGAATAAAAGAGGTTTTGGTCATTTGCTTTATTTTATTATCTTATTTTAAAGCTACTGTGATTGATAGCATTGTAAGAATTGGGACAATATTGTATTCAGCTGTTTTATTTTTTATATTTTTAAAATTTAAAGTATAATTAGTTTTTATAATTTTCATCAGATTTTTGTTATATTTTTTGGAAGTGAAACTTTTAGCAAGTGGGTGTCTAGTTTTTACTAATCCCTAATTTTTTTTCCAGTGTATTGCTCATATTATCAGAAGGAAAAGTTATTTAAGTATGTCAGTTAATTGTACTACTAGGCTGAATTTCCATATAGTTTTTACTGTGTATGGGGAGGTTGTAGTATTTATTATAGCATTTTAAATAAGGGTAATTCATTTTTTATTAAAGTCATTTTCACGTTAAGTTCCTATTTTTGTATGTTCTACTCTTAAGTTATATAACACAGTTCCTTTTTTAAAAGAGTTCATTTGTTGAAGTGCTAGTGGAAAATTAATGTTATTAAATAGTTTGCAAATGACTATTTATACCAGTATGCATATAATTTTTAAATATTTGTAATGTGAGATGTTGAATGAATAAAACTTTTAACTCAGATTTCTTTTAATATACTTATTTCTTTTTTAACATAAGTACATTATAGTTCTCTAGTTGGGAATATTACATTTAAAAAATATTAGGAATGTTCTCTTGGGCCAAGGCAGAGCAAACTAGTGTGAAGAACGTTCAGTCATCTGAGTGCTCATGGCAGGTCTTCAGCACTTACATAAACCTGAAAGTGTTGGCCGGCTGTGGTTTCTTTGGCCTGTTCTGTTAGCTCACATGCTGTCCAGCAGAGCTCTTTTATTTGTAGCCTTCAGTGTGTATGTAGGGCATTAGCCCAGGCTCTGAGTGTTCAGTCACCTGTTTAAACTCAAATGTTAAAAAAAAAAAAAATCAGATGTGTACTGTATTTAATAATGAAGGTCAGTATCTGGGAAGCCTAGTTTGGACTGTTTGTCAATGAAGAGCATTGATTTCTGGCCACTGTACAAGAAGACTTAAAAACGTGTGTGTGTGTGTGTGTGTGTGTGTGTGTGTGTGTGTGTGTGTGTCTTTCTCTCTCTCTCTCTGTCTCTCTCAATTTCTTTTTTGGTGCTGAGAATTGAACCTTAGGGCCTTGTGCATGCTAAGCACATGCTCTACCGTTGAGCTGCACCCTCAGTCTGAAGCCTTTTTTGACTTTGAATTCCTAGTTCTTCCCTAGAACATAATGTCATAGGATGTAGCCTCTGGGATTATAATCCCTGTAGCAAGTGAACTAAAGGTATTATGTTTGATTTGGACCATGAACCATGTAGACTACCAAGTTCTGTATTTGTATTTCAAACTGCATTTTCAAATGTTTAAGTTATAACATATAATGCCTGAGAATATCTTATTTTGTCAAATTCAGTATCTGCTTTCTTACCTCGAATATCATATTCTCAAGAAGAGAAGCAGCAGTTCTTATCCTGAGAAAATGGACTGAGATATTTCTATTTCTATTTTTCAGTGTGAGAGGACTGAACCCAAAGCAAGCACTCTCCTACTAAGCTGCACCCTTAGCTCCTTTATAATTTTATTTTTTTTAGGTTTTTGCAGTACTTAAGAGTTGAACCCAGGGTTTAGTGCATGCTAGACAAGTGCTCTACTACAAAGCCACACCCTGGCTCATTTTTTTATTTGAATACAGAGTCTTGCTATGTTACACAGGTTGCCTTAAACCCTTGAACCTGCGATTCTCCTGCCTCAGCCTCCTGAGTTGTTAAGATCACAGGCATATACCATAGCACCCAACTACTATCGAGATCTTTTGCTTCTAAATTGTCTTTCATGCACCTCTTCCAACCATTAGGTGGACCAGTAATACTTAGAATCTCCCAGAGTTCCAGGTCACAGGACCATTGGCTGGGCAGCTTCCCCTTTCTCTTAACTGACAATATCCAAAACAATGTTGAGAGTCTAGTGAAGTACCCTTAAGGAGGCGTCAGAGACACTGGAGATGTGGGTAGCATTTGGTTGCTGCCCACACAATATCCATAGGCATTCTGCGATGGTTGCAGCATTTTAAGAGGAGAAAAAAAAATTATAGTTTTGGAAATATTTATTTTAGGCAAGTGATGCATCAAGTAAAAATGACCTAATAGCTCTCTTGACATAATACGGAGGTGTAGTACTTCTGTTTTCAAACAGAATGGTGAGCCTGGGAAGGAAGGGTGTGGAGAGGATTCTGGGTTGTATTGCCTTACTTGTTCACCCAGACCCATCTACAAGGAACATTCTCTACCCTGTTGTTATCAAGTTATTTTATAACCTCTTTTGTGCTGGATTTGTGTCTATACTTGTTCACAAAGTAATAGTTTCAAAGAGTTTTGTTAAAGTTTGAGAAACATTTAAAATCTGGTAAAAAGTCAAAGGGAAAGTAAATTCCTGTTTTAAAAATTAAGGAAAAAATCAAAGGTACTACTGAAGTGGGAAACATTTAAGGGGTTCTTTTTTCTAAAGTATGCAATGACAATTATGAATCAGAAGCTCTAATATTCTCAAATTGTGATCTTCAGAGGACTAGGGTATTCCTTTCCACACACACAAAAAGAACTAATATTACAACAAGATTCTCACAGACAGCCTTCAAAATGCCTGCCTGTTTTTTTTTTTTTTTGATCAGTCCAAAATTGAATGAACATTTTCTTGAAAATGTTTTAAAAGAACAAAACATTTTAAAGTTCTATTGTTAAATAAACCCAGAAAATGAAATATCTTGTTTTTGTGAAGTTAGACTAGTACATGTTAGTTTATTAAGGCTTTGAGAGGTTCTATGGTGAAGAAACAAGCATTTTGCTGACAGTGATCCTTCCCCAAATTTCTTGGAATGCAGACTATGTTCACAGCAACACAGGATCTCACAGAGCGTGTTTTGGAAGACACTGGTGGAACATTTTAGGATATTTACTTGTTTCGGGAAGCCTGAAAAACCCATTCTATGTCACCCATACCTGTGTTAAGCTCTGGCCCCTAGTACATTAACATCCACAGTTGTTGCCATGGTCCACGGTTATGTTACTGGGGTTCTAGGCACTTGCCTACCATCTACCCCTGTCCCATGTTTAATTAATCTCCTCAATTCCCTCCCTCTATTCCCACTCCAGAAGATAAAAGAGAAATTACTCTGTACAAGGAACCATCCATCATCTTGCAATACTGTTTTGATTATGCTGTTCACTGGCTTGTACCAGCCCTTATTTCCCACTAGAGCAACAGATCCTCCTGCAGACACGGCACCCGTGCTTTGACTCTGCTGTTCCGGCATATGCTGCTCTCCTCCAGAGAAGCTGTATCATTTCCTCCATTTCCTTTGCAAATTTGCCTTGGCATCACTCTCCCTTGTGCTCTAGGGATAGGAACCCCTGGCTTTGAATAAACTCTAGAATTTAGAACTCTTGTCTAGCAGTTCTTAGGCAGGATAGAAAGGGAAATTTAAGGAATATGGAAAGGGAAAGAGCTTCCACCTCAGGCTCTGGAATGAGATCAGATCCTGAGAATCAAGATCCTGAGAATCTCAGCTGAGAATCAAGAACTTTGACACAACAACCAAGAAAAAGCTGCTGTGAGAGAGACGGTTATTTTTTAGAGACATTTTAAATAATAAAAATGTTAAAATAACAATAAGCAATGCTGAGAATAAAATCATGAAACCTCGGGGTTTAACCTACATAATGTACCTCCTGGACCAGTTTATAATCTCATGTTACTAAAGGGAAGTTTCTCTAATAGAATTTAGACCAAAACATTTCTACCTAATTTTTCTCTTACTGGCACCTCCCTAATCCTTAATGGGCCTTTCCAGGCCGAGCTTGAGGCTTACATCACACTAGGCACCCAGATCTGAGTGCCCAGGACTGATTCACATGGGGCCATGTACTAAGTTAAATAAAACTGGAGGGAGCACAGGCCTACAAACTCTGTTAAGAGACCCACGTCAGTGTCTCAAGACATGTGCTATTATTCTTTTCCCAGCGTCTTTTTCCTCCAAGTGCCTATGCTTAACCATAAATTAATAAACCTTGTAGCTTTGTCTTATTCTCTGACTTCCCCTAAAAATCATTTGTTTGACCATGTCAAGGACCCAATATCACCTGAGTGGAGGTCCCGAGAAAGGGAACTTCTCAGAGCAGGTCGTAACACTGAGCTACAGCACCCCTCACCACTGCTGACATCTGACAACCTTGGAGGGACCTTGAGAATTCAGGCAAAGTTGGGACAACAAGTGGACAAAAGAACAATGTGACTATGCGTGATCAAACTTTTATTTCTAAACTTTCACTCCTAGGCTGTGTTTTAATAACTGGGGTCCTCTTAAGATGGGTGGTATCAAAAAGGAAAAATTAATTTCCTATGGCAATGAGATTTGGCCCGTATACCGATTAGTAAAAGGAGAAAAATGGCCTCAGAATGGGACTCTAGACTATAATATGATGTTGCAATTAGATCAGGTCTAAAGTCTTCTACGTTCAGATATTCATGTCATCGTATCAGAACCCAGAGTTGGCAGGAAACTGCAAAATTTTCTATGCTTGTGTCCCTGAGGTATAAAGATAATCCTTTGGAGGCTATATTACTAAGTAGTCCTGGTAGACCACTACTCCCACGTGTCTGTCAGCTTGTTGTGCTGTGGGGGCTTACATATTGCTGTGATGTTGAAAGCTAAACCACAGGTATTTCAGATACCAGTGGGGCCACCAAGGGTGGACAGGTTTCAGCTGAGTTTCCAGATTAACACAGCTTAACATAGAGAGAGGTACCCGGCAGCCCACTCCTGAAACAATTAGTTATTGAAAACCCTTTCAACAACAGAGAAGCACTGTCAAATGTTGTTGTTCTTGTTGTTATTACTATTGCTCTTAGGTGCTCTTGAGTCAAGTCTGACTCATAGCGACCCTATGTACAACAGAAAGAAACAGTCCTTGACACTGTACCATGCCCAGCACTATGTCAGTGCTTCTCTTCTATTTATAGGGTTTTCAGTGGCTGAACTGTCAAATATAGTGCCGGAAAATGAGTCGCCCATGCTGGAAGGCATTCAAGAGATGACTGGGGAAGAGTGGCCTCCTCAAAGTAGAGTTGATCTTGATGATGAGAATGGAGTAAAGCCCCTGGGACTGTCACCAGAGGCAGAGAAGAGAGGTACAGCTCAGCATGGCCACCTAGCCTGAGGAGTTCCCCTAGTCGGGACCACTACACAGGTTAAGCCAGGTCTTTGGCTTCATCACACAAAAAATTTCAGAATGAGTCAGAGTGAAACAAAGGTACGTAGAGTTTATGAAATACACACTTTAGAGTACATGTGGGCACTCGAGAAAGAGAGGTAGGTATCTAAGACATTGATGAGGATTTAACAAGAGGGCGAAGAGGAGGAAGCCAAAAAAGAAATGGGCTGGCACATTGGTTCTATCCAGTTTTATTTAACCTAGGGCATGCCCCATGTGATGTTAGTTCTGGGCACCCAGCTCTGGGTGCATAGTGTGACATGAGCCTAGAAAGGCCACTGTCATGGGCTGGGGAGGTGCCAATGAGATCAAAAGAAGAAGTTCCATTGTTTAGGTTTTTCTATATGAGGAACTTCCCTTTAGTAAAATGAGATTATACATTGTATAGGTTTGAGAGGCCTGCAGCTATACCACTCTGGTGTCTGATCCCGTCAGATCTCAGAAGCCAAGCAGGGTCAGAAGCCAAGCAGACGTGGTTAGTACTTAGATGGGAGACAGCCTGGGAACACTAAGGGCTGTAGGCTTGGGAGAAGGACCTGGCAACCCACTCCCAAAAACAATCAGCCATTGAAAACCCTATGAATAGCAGAGAAGCACTAACAATATTGTTTCACCTATTGTATGTAGGGTTGCTATGAGTAGGACATGGATTCGACAGCACCTAACAACAACACCACAACAAAGGTTTAAGAAAAGAGTCACAAGAGAGTTGTCTGGGCATATCTCAAAGAAGCACAGAATTACAGAGGGGAAGGCAAAACTTAAAGGTTACATATATTTTGACCCCCAAATATGGGCTTATTGCTATTTTAACATTTTCATTATTTAAAATGTCTCTCAAACATAACATCTCTATGCAGGCAGTACTCACAGCAATCTTCTTGATAGTTGTGTGAAAATTCTCAACTCTCAGCTGGTGAGATTCAAACCAGATCCTGGGGTGAAAGCTCATTCCCTTTCCATGTCCCCTAAGTTTCCCTGTCTTTATCCTGTCTCAGGACCTCCTTTTGCTGATGTGACATGACTCAAAACAAGAAGAGATACAGTGGCTACAACAATGGGATAAAATATAAAAAGGTCATCCACATGGCACAGTGTTGGGTAGTGTTTTGTTCTGTTGTATACAGGGTCATTGTGAGTCGGACCTGACTTGACAGCCACAAACAACAAACAACAGCATGGGCAGATTTACACATCGTTGTTGTCTACCTGTGATACTCCTGAAGAAAAAGGATGAACTGAACAGCTGCTCAGTCTTATGGGGATGAAATTCACACAAGAGACAAGAGACAACTCATTGGCGCCACAGCTATCCCCAATCAGGAGCCACGCTCGTAATACCAGATAGGAAGCAATGATCTCACGATGCATAATCATATGATTACTTGTTTAATGGAGGGAATGCATAGATCGATGAGCAAACCTGTAAACTGACAATATTAGAGAAACTTCCCTTTAGTAAAAGGAGATTATAAGGTGGTCCCGGAAGTGCATTATATAGGTTTACAGATAAGAGTCACAAGGGAGTTGCCTGGGCACATGCCAGCTACAAACATGGCCCATCATTCCATCCACGAGGTTAGGTTAAACTCAGAAGTTTCATGTATTTTGATCCTAAACATAGTTTATTGCTACCTTAATATTTTTATTATTTAAAATGTCTCTACGCAGACAGTCCTCACAGCAGGTTTTCCTTGGTAGTTATGTCAAAGTTCTTGATTCTCAGCTGGTGAGATTCAATCCAGATCTGGAGTGAAAACTCTTTCCCTTCCCATGTCCCCCAAATTTCCCTGTCTCTTTCTCTTGCCTCTGTTCCAATTTGGCCTCTTATTAGAGAACAATTTGTTTTAGCATGCCTTGAGACTTCTCAGTATATTTTAAGTTCTAATCTTTCTCTAGTCAAACTGGGTGGCACTGTTAGCAGCCTGGAGAAAGTGTCTTATTGTGCTTCAGCATGGTGACCAGAGTTGGACAAGGAGTTAAAAATGAGCAGCAGCGTCCAAATCCAGAATTCAAGCAAACCACTCATGTTTTGTATTGCATATAATCTGATTAAGTGTCAGTGAAAAACTGCCTGTGGGTAGATGGGGGTGGAGGGTGGTGAATCAGTAGATACAAATGCCAGAAGCTGAGCTTGAGCTTTCTTTATCCTTTTCATTGGGGTTCTATTTCAGGAAGCACAGCTTTGATACCAGAAAAATGTCAACGTGATCAAGCAAATGTCACCATTTTAAAGAGAGTATTTTCAACTCTTCTCCCACACCCCTGTGACACCAAAGGAAAGAAAAAGAAAAAGAAACAGACCAACCCAGGAATGACTCTCTAGAACCCACTAAAAGCAGCAGGGTATTTGAAGCTTGTTCTGAAATAAGTTACCCAGGAAGAGAAGCCAGAAGGTAATATAAAAAAATCTGAGAAGTGATATAAATGATTTTAGGTAACATCCAATGAAGACCTGAAGCCTCCATATTTAGAGGAATGGAAGCATAATTCACTATTAATATTTGAGGGACATCTGATCTGATTCTGGCCCCTTGTGGTTTTCTTTTTTTTTTTTTTTTAGACAGGGTCTCATATAACCCAGGCTGTCCTAGAACTTGCTATATAGACCAGGCTAACCTTGAACTCATGTAGATCTTCCTGCCTCAGCCTCCTGAGTGCTGGGATTATAGGCTGGTGCCACCATGCCTAGCTTCACCCCTTGTGCCTTTAACTATTGGTTGTGGGTTTTACTCCAATGACCTGCTGGGATGGGGTAGGGTGGGAATAGGAAATGGAATGGTGTCAACTATCAGAAATCTCTTAGCACTCCTGACTTCAATGACTGAGAGATTTGGATCTGGAAGAGAAAACTAGTCATTACTGAACACTGTTGTTTTTCAGACACTTCCATTAGCAAGGTTAGCCCACAAACCCCACTGGATTAGCAATGGACACCATCAAGATTTTTTTTTTTAAAGTTTCAGTTTTGTTCTCACAACAAAATTTTCTTCCCTAAACAATCTGGGTGCAGTGTCATATTCAAAAGTATAGAGATGAGATGAGATGAAACAGATAAGAAAGAGTCTAAGTTTTGAGCATGAATCCTAAAATGAAGTTACTTCTTCCCAAAGAGCCAACTCTTTTAAGAGATTCACTCAAGACCATGGAATTGGTTCACGTGGGGCCCCATAGGGAGGCCATCAGCTTCATGTGAGGCCATCAGCTTCATGTGCTTGAGTTCTGTCAAGGCCAGGTGGCTCAGAGCTTCCTGTGCAAGACTTCCTGGCCTCTCATAAGCCCATGTTTGTGGTCCACTGGTCAGAGGTGGGTACACATTTTCTGGAGTAGGGGCAAAGTAGGTGATTATCAATTCTGCTCACTTTGAGGAGGTACAGACGTCTTTGTGTGCTTTCTGTTGGATTCAATCACCAGGGAAATACACACCTCAGTTTGGGGTAGGAAACAAGTCAGAAGGATGGCCCCTTTCTCTAGCATTGTGAACCCAGGATTTCCAGAAGCAAACTTCTCTGGAAATTAGAATAATAATAACTACTTAGCATGGAGGCCGGGGCTGGGATTTAGCTCAGTGGGTAGAGCGCTGCGCTGCAGTCTCTGAGGCCTCGAGTTCAATTCCCAGCACCACAAAAATGGGAGAAGGGCCTGGCAATCCAGTCCCAAGGCAATCCCGAAGAACTCAGCCATCGAAAACCCTATGAGGGTCACTATGAGTCGGATACCGACTCGACGGCACCTAACAACAACAACAACAGCATGGAGGCCTGGCTTCCTAAGTGCCAAGTACTGTGCTATTGATGTCCCTCTTTTCAACTTCCATGCAATCCAATGAAATAGGTGCTGTCATTACCCACAATTTAAGGTGACCAAGGCCCAGAAAGGTTAACCAGTCAGCAAAACCAACATTCAAACCCAGGTACATGGCTTTTAGATTCTGTTTCACCTCACTATTTATAAATTTCTATGCTGCAAGTCTCTGAGGTCCCGAGTTCAATTCCCAGCACCGTAAAAATGGGAGAAGGACCTGGCAATCCACTCCCAAGGCAATCCTGAAACAGTCAGCCATTGAAAACCCTATGAGGGTCGCTATGAGTCGGATACCGACTCGACAGTACCTAACAATAACAACAACAACATAAGGAGAAATTTTATTAAAATTTCACCCCCCCCCCAGTAGATTCAGAAATCACCAAGAGCTGGGTGCATACCTGTAATCCCAGTGCTCAGGAGGCAGAGGAAGAAAGATTGCAAGTTTGAGGCCAGGGGCAGCTGGCATAATTTAGCAAGACCCTGTCTCGAAATAAAAAGTCAAGAAATGGGCTAGGGTGCAGCTCAGTGGTAGAGTGCTTGCAAAGCATTCATGAAGCCCTGGGTTCAAGTCCTCAGTAAAAGAAAAAAGAAAAGAGAAGAAAGAAAGAAGAAAGGAAAGGGAAAGAAGGAAGGAAAGAAAGAAAAGAAGGAAAAAAACACCAAGAAAGTAAGTATACTAAAAGGGTAGATATTAGTTTATAAAACCATATAAAAATTGTTACCCTTAATTTGGTTTGACAAGGATAACTCTAGAAATAATGTGATAGCTACTCTTTGTGGTAGTTATATCATCCCCCAAATTGTCAGGGTGCTAAGATGTGGTACAACCAACCATAATCACAGGAAGTGCTAATAGCTAAGTGGATGGATGGATGTAGGTAAGTAGGTGGATAGATGAGAGACAGACAGATATGTACATATATATACATCAGATCAAGGAAAATTTTAACAAGAAGAAAGAGTTTTATTTCTTTCTGTAGAACTAAATAATCAAATGACATGTTCTACACAGAAAACCGAGGCTCTTCTGAAGCTCATGCTTCGATTCTCTGCATAGTCCCTGTGATTGCACAAAAATAATTCTGAAATCCAAAGGATCTGGGGAGAGACTTTCTCACTGCCGTGCCCTTGTAAATTTTTAAAACTTCACTTGAAGCACTTGAAACATCAAAATAGATTTCTGCAGAGAATTTATATGCTTGATTTTATATATATTTATGAAAGAGAGAAAGTATTTGCCATTTTTAGAGCACCGGAGCTCTGGAACGCACAGCTTTGGTTTCTGCTGCAGCCTGAACAGCTGTTCTTGAACAGATGTGATGCTGTAGAGCCTGCAAGAATGAACTTAGACTGTTGGAAGCTAGATTTGTAGCAAAACGTCCTTCTGAGGGAGATGTCCAGGCCATGGTTGAATGCAGTCATCAGCAATTTCCCTTTCCTTTGCCACCCAAAAAGTTCAAATCTAACAGAGACCAAACATATAATTGGAAAGGATGCACATGGGATTAAATTTAATCCCAATAAGAGTCCTATATAACTAAGAATGGGCTCCTCTCCCTAAGGGAAATTGGAGGGACCTGGAGAGGGAGATTAATGTGGAGAGAAGGGAGAGGGCTGAATGAGGAAGGAAGTAGAATCCAATTATCAAATGCAGTTTTGTGTTGGGAAGCCAACAGCACCCCACTGCACATACGCACGCGCGTGCACACACACCATCACTAGGGGTATACTATTTCCACTCTCCTGATCAAAAACAATCTCATCTTTCCCAGCATAATATAAGGCAATTTTGCAAAGATGCAGTCCTCCCCCATAAAGAGGATCCTTGGAATTTTTGTTGGCTTTTCTCACGCATGCTTTATATCTTAAAGTTCTTTGCATTGAATTCCATATGGAGAGTTCCATAATTTTGGGAGGTTCGGACAGCAGTGACCACCATGTCTTACTACAGACTAGGGACTGAATAAGTGTTTCCCGTTATTGTTATCATCATCATCATTGTTGCTGTTATTCCCATCCCTCCGATTACAAAGTGCCCCTCTTTGTGCTGGGTGAGGGCAGGGGTGGGTGGCAGGGCAGCAGAGCAGCAGGCAGGAACCCCCATACCTCCTCCCACCTTAGTTTCCTCATGAAGTCTTGGGCTCCCACCCCCACCAGCCTATAACAGTTGCCATGGAGACAAAGAAAGCACCGGGACTCCAGGCTGCTGCATGCTGCCACTGCCACTGTGGGGCCCAGCTCTTGCCATCTCTCTCCCTCTTCATCATGGGAACAGGAGGATTCCACCCAGGGTAGAGGATCACAGGTGGCAGCAGAGGGTGTGAGTCTATGCTACCGAACTGGACATAGAGGGGCAGTATTCTGAGACTCGGGGTTTCTGGACGCTTTCAGATGAACCCAAAACCTCTTTGGAAAAAGAGACAGGAAGTGGGCAGAGGGCCTGGAAAGCAGGCCGTGGGTTCCTCAGCTGTCAGTCCCTTTGTCATTTCTCCTTTGCTCTTACCGAGGTGTAGGTGAAGGCTGTTCCAGGCACGGTGGGATGGAGGGACTGATGGGGTTGGGAGCTGGGCAAAGGCAAGCTCGAACCCCAGAGGCAGGGACCATGGTGAGCCAGGGTTTCCATCCCTGGCTGCCTCTGCCTGCCTAAGTGACCCTGAGAATTAGGTTAGGTGACCTCTGAGAATCAGTTTACTTAGGAGTCAGGAGAGGCAAACATTGTGTCTATCTTTGGAGGAGATAAGGATTAAGTGAGGTATTCATGAAGAAAGCACTTACACCAGAAACAGCAGGGGCCCCCTGGTTCATTAGCATTCCTGTTCCCTACCTGGCAATTGTTAGCCACAACTACCTAGGGAAAGGAAATCTTTTCACCTCTCTGGCATTATTACCTACATCATCCCCTGGGCAGGGAGATTGGATCAGAAATCTAGCTTTGCCATTGCCTAGCAAGACCCTTCCAACAGCTTCCACCACCCTGGAAATAAAATCTATGTGGTTTTCAGAGCAGAGCCCCTCCACCTTGCAGGGTCTGGCCTCTGCCTCTTCCCCAGTTGTTGTTAGGTGCCGCGGAGTTGGTATCTGACTCTGGTGGATTGTTTTTTGGGAGTGGGTTGCCACGTCTGTCTCTCAAGCCTACAGCACCTGGTGTTCCCAGGCGGTCTCCCATCCAAGTACTAACCAGGCCTGACCCTGCTCAGCTTTGAGATCTGATGGGATTGGATGTCACAGTGCTATGGCTGTGGGCTTCTTCCCCACTAGCCTGCCCTATCTGTCCCCTTTGACCATAGCGCCACCGGTCTGCTCTCAGGCCCTCTGGCCATTCCTCTAAGGTGAGTCCCCACTCCGGTACCAGGTCTTCTCTCTCCCTGGCTATTTCCTTTCTGGGAATTACCTTCCTGTCCCCAGGCCTCACTTTAGCTCACCACAGAGCTGACTTCTTATCCTTTAGGGTTTGGCTGAGAGGTTCCCCCGCCCCAGGAGAACCCGCTGGACAGCTCTCTGCAGACCCTTGACTTTGTACCTTTCCTGCTGCTATCACAGTATTCTGCAAATTATAAACAACAGACATTTATTTCAGTCACAATTCTGGGGGCTGGGAAGTCTGAGCTTAACACCTGTCTCTGTCAAGGGACTCGGTACTAAGTCATAACAGGATAGAAGGGCAGGGCGGCATGCAGGAGAGAGAGACTGTGGGTCAGGGGTCGGAGGGGTTGGAGGAGGCCTAACTTAAACCCATTCTGAGGTAACTAACTCATGGCCAAGGTATGACATTAACCCACTTGTGAGGGCAGAGCCCTTGCAACCTAATCACCTCTTTAAAAAATCTCATTTCTTCATACCATTTCAATGACAATTAAATTTCAACAGGAGTTTGAGGAGGGCTAGGCAAACCACAGTGACCCCCTTCCCCATCATCACCTTTTCTTTGTTATCAGTAGCACCCCCCGTTCTTCTTCTAGTACTTTACCACTGGACTGTACCACATCCTATTTTCTTTCTTTTTTCTCATTCTCTTTCTTTTTCTTCTTTCTCTTTTTTCTTTCCTTTCTTTTTTCCCCTTCTTTTTTTCTCTTTCCCTTTCTTTCTTTTTCTTTTTTCTTTCTTCCCTTCCTCCCTCCCACCCTCCCTCTCTCCATCTTTCCCTCCCTTCCTTCCTTCCTTTCTCTCTCTCTCTCTCTCCTTTCTTTTCTTTCTTGTGTGGGACTAGGAGCCTGAAGCTGGGTCTTGTGCATACTTTGCAAGTGCTCTGCTACTGAGCTGCACCCCAGCCCCTTTATAATTTTTTATCTTGAGACATGATCTCACTAAGCCTGCCTCTGTCCTCAAACTCACCATCCTCCTGCCTTGGCCTCCCCAGTCGCTGGCTTCTGTGCCACCCACCTGGCTCCAGAAGCCCTCCTTCTGACTAACACTACAAGGTGTAATTATCACTCTATGCTATTTGTTTACCTTTTGGGGGAGAGGGAGACAAATGTGGTCTTGCTCCTGTGTGTCATCAGGGTCCATTATGTGCTTTACTCCTGGAGAGGGCTTAGGAAATGTTTCTTGACTAACGGGACTGGAGATTAGTTCTCTTTCCCAGACCTGCCAAAGTTGCCAGTAAGATTTCTGTGCTATAAGAGGAAGGCCAGGCAGCTAGTAGGACCCCAGGAGTTAGACATTTCACTGGGCACATAGAGACTGGAATGCTTGATAAGGATAGCTTGGAAGGGCCTGAGGCTAATGTGCAGAAAGTTCACCCGGGGATATTACCAATATGCGTGTTCTGAGCCAGTGGCTCTGGAGGCCTGAGTCTTAGCATTTCTAACCAGCTGCCAGGAGAGCTGCATGCTACCACCTCTCAGCACCAGTGCCTAGTTCCCAAGAAAGCCTGGGCTATTTGCAGCTTGGAGGATGAGGTGAGTGTAGGTGCTGGAGAGCAAAGCCTGGGCAGGTTGAGGGTGGGTCTCTGAACTGGAAGCTGCTCCTGCCCTGGCTTTAGGGTGGGGAGGGGAGGTGTACAGGAAGAGCTGGCTCCTCCCTGTGCCTGAGCAGATCATCCAGACAAGGCCAGGAGGCTGGAATCTGCTATGTTTTAGAATTTGTTCTAGTCCCAGGGAAGGAATTTTGCCTAGGAGTTTGCACATTTACTCATTCATTCGTCTATCGTGCAAAATATATTTGCCCATAATGAGGCTCTGAGGACACTGGGGACAAAATAGATAAACTCTTTGTCCCCTGGCTTTTACATTCTTGAAACAAAGGCCTGGCTTGGAGCCCTTGGATGAGCACACTCATGCACGCTTGTGCACATGAGTGCTTGTGGGGGTGTGTTGCTGTGCCTGTGTGATTTTGGTGAGTCATTTCAGCTCTCTGCCCACACTCAACATGGATAGTTGCTGGGAGGATCTCAGGAGGTAACACCTTACATAGACAAAGCACTGCATTTGTCCTTCTGTGTCCACAGGACTCCAGAGGACAGCAAAATCTGTGGATGCTCAAGTCCTTTATATAAAATGGCATACTAACTGCATATAGCCTATGCAATTCTCCTGTGTATTTTAAATCATCTCTAGATTACTTATAATGCCTCACACAATGTATGTTCTTTGTAAATTGATGCTATACCACGTTGTTTAGCCTTTGGCTATACCACTGTGGCGTCTGATCCCATCAGATCTTGGAAGCTAAGCAAGGTAGGGCCTGGTTTGTACTTGGATGGGAGACTGCCTGGAAACACCAGGTGCTGTAGGCTTGGGAGAAGGACTTGGCAACCTACTCCCAAACAAACAAACAAACAAACAACCACCAGCCATTGAAAACCCTATGAATAGCAGAGAAGCCCTAACAATACTGTTTTGGCTGTTTTACGTAGGGTAGGGTCGCTATGGGTCAGACATCAACTTAACAGCACCTAACAACAACAATGTTTAGGGGATAATGACAAGGGAAGAAGTCTGTATGTGTTCAGTACAGACTAAAGTGTTTTCTTGAACATTTTTATACCAAGGCTGGTTGAACGTGTTGTTGGTTAAAGTTTTAGATGCAAAACCAAGGGTTATGGAGGGCCGATTGTACATTGAACCACCAGCCTGAATTTTGGCCTTGATGACTCTTAGCCAAAGTTGGCAATCTGGAAAGGAGAATTACATCAGGGAATGGTCTCATTCATCTTATCATTCATCCAACAAATATTTGCACTGTCCTAGGCTCTAGGGATATTGAGGGGACAAAACCAGCAAAGTCCCCGTCCTTTTGGCCTTTACATTCTGGAAGGAGAAATCAGACATTGACAAGTGCATAGACCCACAAACAAGAAAATGTTAGTGCTGACGGTTGTCAGGAAAATAAAATTGGATAATGTGGTAGACACTAGGAAGAAGTTTGTTGTTGTTATTGTTGAGTGCTGTTGAGTCGGGTCCAATTCATAGCTACCCTATATACTATAGAATAAAACATTTCCTGAAGCTGTGCTGTGTCCAGCACCATGTCAGTGCTTCTCTGCTATTGATAGTGTTTCCAATGGCTGATTGTTTTGGGATTGTTTCAGGAGTGGGCTGCCAGGTCCCTCTCTCATTTTTGCGGTGCTGGGAATCAAACCCAAGGCCTCAGAATGTGCAGAGCAAAACACTCTACCAAGTGAGCTAAACCCCAGGCAAAGTAGGGATACTTTAACTGGGAGATGAGAGATGGCTTCTTTGACACGTGAGATCTGAATAATGAGATAAAACAGGCTATGCTGAAATATGAGGGGAAAGTATTCTGGGCAGAAGAAATACCATGTGCAAAAGTTCTGAGGCAAGACCAAGCTTGGTAAATATGCATGAAGAGTAATGTAGCTGGGCACCATGAGCAGAAGTAGGGACATAAACTGAACTCAGAGAGACAAAGGGGACTCAGAAGGCAGGGCCTTGGTAGCCAGGGTGGAGACTTTAGACTTCATTTTTGTTCCATTTGTAATTTTTTTCCCAAGAACATTCATACTGCTTCCCATAATGTCTGTACAAATTTACATTCCCACCAACAGTGTACAGGGGCTCCCTTTCCTCTATATCCTCCCAGCACTTACACTGCGGCTTTTTTTTTTTTTTTAAATAAGAGCTGTTCTAACTGGAGTAGAGTATTATCTCATTGCAGTTTTGATTTGTGTGTCCCTGATACTGGGCGTTTTTCATATACCTGTTGGCCATTTATATATCTTCTTTTAAGAAATGTCTTTTTTGGTCTTTTGCGTTTTAAAAAAATTGAGTTGTTTTCTTGCTACTGAGTAGTTTGAGTTCTTTATATACTCTTGACACTAATTCCTTGTGAGATGTATACTGTTGCAAATATTTTCATCCATTCTGGAGGTCGTCCCTTCATTCTCTCGAGTGTTTTCTTTGCTATGAAGAAGGTTTTTAGTTTTATTTAATCCCATTTGTCTATTTTTGTTTTTGATGTCTTGTTAAAAAAATCCCAGTCCAAAGCTGTGGAAGCATTTCCCTTTTATGTTCTTGTTGTTGTTGTTAGGTGCCGTCCAGTCGGTATGCGAATCATAGCGACCCTCATAGGCTTTTCAATGGCTGACTGTTTCGAGATTGCCTTGGGAGTGGATTGCCAGGCCCTTCTCCCATTTTTGTGGTGCTGGGAATTGAACTCAGGGCCTCAGAAACTGCAGTGCAGTGCTCTAACAACTGAGCTAAATCCCAGCCCTTTTTTATGTTCTTCTAGTAGTTTCATAATTTGGGGTCTGAAATTTAAGTTTTTAAAAGATTTTACTTTCAACTAGGTTTAGGAGAGCCAATAAAAAGAGGCTGCAGGGAAGGACAGGAACTGATTTCTAATCACCCTGGCAGATTGCAAGAGAACCAGGATGGAACAGAGGAGCATTTGGGAGGGAATGGCAGTAATCTTCATGAATGATGTTGGTGGATGTTACTGGGTTATGGTGGCTTGAGCCAGGATGATGGCAGTAGCCTGCAGGCTAGTTGGAGTGAGGAAGACACATGTGAACCACTGGTTGTTGACAAAACCCCCCCTGCTCTACTATTTTGGGAGGAAACGCAATTACCAATGCATTCCCTTGGAACCCATCAGCAAAAGGCAAAACCCTCCTGAAATCAGAAACAAGCAAAGCCTGTTCTAATCCTGCCTGGACATATAGAACCCTCTAAAGGAAATTATCACTGACAGGGGAGACTTTTATCCCAGTTCCCTCCTTGAGCTCTGAAGCCACATTGCAATTCTTTGCTTGTTTGCTTCTGTTTTAACAGGTAGTACATAGTATGCAGATGCAGTAAACAGATTCTAATTCTATTATTCTAACTTGTTGTTGTCATTGTTAGGTGCTGTCGAGTCATGTCTGACTCATAGCGACTCTTATATGGTTTTCAATGGCTGATTGTTTCGGGATTGCCTCAGGAGTGGGTTGCCATGTCCTCCCATTTTTATGGTGCTGAGAATCAAACTCTGGACCTCAGAGACTGCAGAGGGGTGCTCTACCAACTGAGCTAAATCCCAGCCATTATTCTCACTTAGAAGAGGTTTATGGAAGGAAAGTGAGATCAAAATACCATATAGGCAATTTAATTAATCCAGAGACTGAGTGTAAAAAGTAGGCACCAAAGGTGTGTGTTTGTGCTGGTTTAGTGGTGGTGAGGCAGCAGTGGAGTTTGGGGATGCTCAATTTCCTTGCTACCAGGCCTACAGAATCATTTCTTAGCTCCCCAGAGGAGTGGGGGCCTCCCATCCATCTAGCACTGACAAACTTAGTGTTGAGCTGAGTCCTGAGGGGCCCATGGTCCTCTCATTCACAAGGACTGAAAATAGAAACTTTGACATTATCCTAAGGTTGAACACTAGCCTTAGAGAGCCACTGACTGGTATGAGGAGAGACTCATGCCATCAGATACCTTTAAATTTGGGTACGATTGTCGCATTCTCTGCCTGTCACACAGAAAGAATTCAGTCTTAATCGGGAAGCTCTATCATTTCTCAGTAAAAGCATAATAAGGTTTCATTGCATTTTGAGAGTTAACACCATTTGTTTGTTCAAAGCAAGCATTTTAAATATATCACAATTTCTTCATAAAAGCCAAAACCAAAGCAAACAAACAAACCCCTTTCCTTCTTGCCCTCCCATGGAATAGGGACTTTTTCCTTTCCAGGGAAGTCCTGACTGAGGTTAGCTTTTCTGGAAAATCAGAATGTCTCAAGAGCAAGGACCATTCCAGGTCCCCTCCCCCACTTGGAATCAGACTGTTTCCACTTTCAGGAACACAGTGGAAGCGTGTGGCAGAACCACTGGAGGGTGAAGGACAGCATCTCACCACAGATGAGGTGGGAAGGCCTTTTTCTGACAGTCACTGGCGATGTCGCCTGGGGGACCATATGTCCCCATGCCAGCTGCTGGCCAAGCGGCATGCATGAGTAGGAATATACATTCTTTGGCTTTCCTCTCAGCTCTTGCTGCTGTTTGGTGAGGGGTGGGAAAGGTCGAGGCAACATATCTCCTCTGTGGGCTGAAAATACACCTTACCCCGATGATCCTGGGCTCTGTGCTGTGCACTACCTCAGCACGCCTGCGTTCTGCACCAGCCCTGGCACAGGCAGCCTGGATCAGGTATCCCACCACCTATGCGAGTGGGAACCACGGTTTCTCTCCAAATGCCATCTCACAAAGCACAATCAGAGAGTTGTGTTTTGAATTCAAGCCACTACTTCTTGGTAAGAAGAATCAAGTTGTTTCTTTCTTGAAGGGGACGGGGTAACAAAGGAAAGAGAGAGAGTGAGAGAGAGAGAGTGTGACAGAGAGAGAGGGGTGGGGGAAAAAAGAGAGTGTGGGAGAGAGAGGATTTTATCTGGGAGCCGTGACTGCCACCTGGCGGATGAAGTTAGCTGAGCCACTCCAAAGGCACCTTGCTTTCAGAGTTAGCCATTCATTCATTTCTTCACACTGCAATTGTTTCCCCCCAGTTGAAGAGAAGACAGACACAACTGTAACACAGCGAGTAAATGTTGTGACACGGAGAATCTGGAAGAAGCTAAGGGTACAGGTACAGGAGCCACACTGCCTGTTATTCAAGACTTCTCTGTTCCTCTGGCTGAGCTATTTAACCTCGCCTGTGCCACCTTCTCCTTGTCTGGCAAAGCAGGCAGGTGACAGTCTCATCCTCATAGAATAAGCGTTCAGTGGTCCCTCCTTATGTGTGTGTTTTAGTTATCCATGGTCAACCTTGGTTAGAAAATATTAAATGGAAAATCATGAAGTTAATTCATTTTACACACCATTCTGGGTAGCATGATGAAATCTTGCATCATCTTCACCTTAAGACGTGAATCATCGTCTTGCCTACTGTATCCAGGCTGTATGTGCTACCTTGCCTGTTAGCCACTTTGTCATGGTCTCAGTTATCAGATCGACTGCTGTGGTATCACAGTACTTGTATTCAAGCAACCCTTATTTTACTTAATAATGGCCTTAAAGTGCCATAGCAATGATCCTGGCATTTTGGATATGCCAAAGAGAAGCCATAAAATACTTCTTGTAAGGGAAAAGGTCAAAGTATTATAGATAGGTATGTATAAGAAAAAAAACCCCACAGTATATATAGAATTCAGTACTATCTAAAGTTTTAGGCACCCATTTGGAGGGCATCTTAGAATATATCACCTGTTGTTAAGGGGAAATTCGGTGCCTGTGTTATAGGGTGATTGTGAGAACTAAATGACATTCTTCATACAGGTACTTAGCATAGCTCCAGCTCACGAAACTTGTTCAGTGAAATGAGTTGGTGGTATGAGGAAAACATGAGGCTGTGGAGATCTACTATGTGTCAGGTGCTCTGCTACACATTGAAGATACAATAGTGAACGAAAATATTGTTCTTGACCTCAACAAAGTCATTATCTGCTGAGGGAGAAAGGCAAGAAAAAGTCAATACAGGAATGAAGAACAAAAAGGACCTTGGCCCTTCTGCCATCATCTAGCTGGGGAGGCAGACCTGTTAACAAGTGGTTATAACTTGTAATAAACTCATCTGGGATGATATTCAGTATAAGGGGCATGTTACCCTGAGGTGAAGGGATCCCTGACTTGAATTTTGAAGACTGAACAGAAGTAGGTTAGCTGAGGCAGGGAAAAGAGGATTCCTAATGGTGGGATGCTTTTTGCAGTGGCTCATAGATGAAGGCAGACTGAACACTTTTGAGGAAATGAAAGAAGCTCAGTAGTAGCTGCACAGGGTGGCATCCATCTGTGATGGCAGTGACTCAGGAGGCTGAGGCAGGAGGATCAAAAGTTTGAAGCCGCAGGTAGCTTTTGAGACTGTCTCAAAATAAAAAACAAAAAGGGACTGGGGTGCAGCTCAGTAGTGCTCTGGGTTCAATTCCCAGTACTGAAAACAAACAAACAAACATATAAACAAATGCTCAGTAGTGCTGGAGGCCAATTGCACAAGTGAGATAAGGCTGGAAAGACGACAGTGGCCAGGTTCCTACGAGGACTATATTTTGTCCCCAGAGCACTGCGGGGTCATGGAGGAAAGAACAAGGGTCAACAGTGGTGAATGACTTGTGTCCTGTGAACGATGGAGGTGGCACACTCTGGTGCAGAGGGCTTTCTACTGGCTGTAGGTAGAAATCAAACGTTGATTATGATATGGAAGAAGTGGGATGAACCAATGGGCCCTCTCTCCCTTTCATCAGAACACTAGCATCAAAAAAAGCCAGTGAAAGTGATGCTATCTCTTAGAAATGCAGTTAATGTCAGGTGTGGCTTCTTTTAAAATTGCACCAAGAAAGTGGGATGGTGTACCAGAGAGGATTTTTTTGTTGTAATTTTAAGATGAGATTTCAGTATGTACCTCAGGCTGGTCTCTAACTTGCTATGTAGAACCTGCCAGCCTTGGACTTGTAATGCTCCTGCATTAGCCTCCGGAGTGCTGGGATCACACGTGTGCCCCTCCATGGAGAGGATTACTCTCAAAGTTCTAGCACAGATCATGCTAACAGGAGAATGGTTTTTTCTCCATAGGAGCTGGACTCGTACACAGCCAAGGAAAATTCATGTCTCTCTTTCCTAAGTGACTTAGTATAGAGAAACAGAAGGGTCATGGAAAACCAATTAGAGTTGGGACCCTCACTTTCACTCTCATTCTTGGGACCCAGATCCCACCATCTCCTATTCTAGCAGCTAGAACACAGCAGAAAAGGTCACATCACCTGGCTGGCAGACACTGAAGGCATTGATCACATTCCCAAGAAGAGTGGAAGTGAGGAGTTCTTTCTGAAAATAGGTGGAGTCTTCTGAGAGAGAAGGTGAGGTCTGGAGGTGTGGGAAGGAGGGTGTCTACTCCTTTGGCTTCCCTGAGATACATCAAGTAAAAAGGAATTGTTTTGCACTTCACATGAATTATATAATATAGTTAGTGTATATACATAATGTTGTTGTTGTAAGGTGCTGTCGAGTCGGTAACCAACTCATAGTGACCCTCATAGGGTTTTCAATGGCTGACTGTTTCGGGATTGCCTTGGGAGTGGATTGCCAGGTCCTTGTCCCATTTTGCGGTGCTGGGAATCGAACTCGGGACCTCAGAGACTGCAGAGCAGCGCTCTACCAACTGAGCTAAATCCCAGCCCTATATATATAATAAGACTTTTTAATACTTTTTATTATAAAGTTTAGAGAAAAGAGAATAATATAAAACTTATTGGAAATGTGATCTTGTTTTTGTAAAACTATCAATATCTGGTTTGATGGAAGTGATCATAGTTCTTTGTGAGTTCTCAAGAAAATTTTTCTAAGCTCAATTCATGACATCTAGAACTAGGCTCAATAAGATTTTCAAAAATTTTATCAAAAATTGCTGTTTTACCTCCAAGTTGCCAAAAACTCATGTAATCTCTGATGTACCCTTAAGTGGCTTCAAATAGCTTTGAATCACATCACATTCAACCCAATTATACTCAACTGGCTAGGTAGCAGGCAATGGTACTAACTTGACTAATGTTATAAACTGTGACATATTTATGCTTATTTGTAGGCTAGAATTTGATACTGTGGTACCATCCCAGTATGTTGTAAAGAAGCATTAGACATTGTTTTGTAAATATGCATAACATTGCTTTACAACTTCATAATTTGAACTATACATGGGGTCACAATGAAAGTAAATGCTACAAAACACATGATGCTAAAAGATTTTGTGGGGTTGCATTACCAGCTGCCCCGGTCCACAGATTGGACAAACCTAGTTTAGGAGGTTTCAGTCCATGGCTGGTTGGCCCCATTGCTTTGGGGCCTGGGTTGAGACAGCACATCATTGCAGGGAACACAAAGCAAAGCCAAGCCACTGACCTTAAGGCTGGGATATGAAAAAGAGAAAGCAGAAGAAGAAGGGGCTGAAGTCCCATAATCCCCTTCAAGGGCACATGCCCAGTGACTTAAAACCTCCCCATTAGGCTCCATCTCTCTTAGTTCTACCATCTCCCAATAGTGTCTTACTGGGAACCAAGCCCTTAGCACATGGACCTTTGGGGCACAGTCCAGATCTAATCTAGAGCAGGGTTTTATAGTATATTAGATACTTCTGAAGAGATCAGTAATTTGGTACGCTTGTTGTTGTTGGGTGCCACTGAGTTGGGTCAGACTCATGGTGACCCTACGTGTAACAGACAGAACACTACCTAACGCTGTGCTGGTACCCAGCACTACTGTCACTGCTTCTCTGTTATTCCCAGGGTTTTCAATGGTGATTGTTTCAAGAGTGGGCTGCCAGGTCCTTCTCCCAAGCCTATAGCACCCAGTATTCTTGGGTGGTCTCCCATCCAAGGACTACATAGGCACGGCTCTACTTAGCTTCTGAGATCTGATGAGATCAGATACCATGGTGGTATGGCAATTGGTACACAGATTAATAGAAAATAACCAGACAGACATATTAAGAGAATCAAGTAAAAAACTGCAGAAAATAGCACAAAAGGGATATACAGAGCTGAGTAATAATGGCCTACAACATCCTAAAACTGACAGATTATCTCACACATTCAAGAAGCACCATAAAGTCTAAGCAGAGTTATTGTTGTTGTTAGGTGCCATTGAGTCAGGTCCAACTCATAGTGACCCTACATACACCAGAACAAAACACTTCCTGACACTGTGCCATTCCCATCACTGTCAGTGCTTTTCTGCTATTCATAAGATTTTAATGGCTGATTGTTTTGGGAGTGGTCTGTCAGGTCCTTCTCCCAAGTATACAGCACCCAGTATTCCTAAGTGATCTCCCATCCAAGTACTAACCAGGTCTAACCCTGCTTAGCTTCTGCGAGCTAGGAAAACCATATCTAGTCACATCATGGTAAAACTACAAAAAAGCAATGACAAACCTGAACTTTGAAAAACAAGCAGAGAAAAAATATGCATAAATTTTAACTAGGCAGAAATATGACAGCTGACTTCTCAAAAAAAATAGATGGCCTTTAACTTAAAATTCTTCCACTCGATGATTTTTAACTTTGGTATGGTGCAAAATCAATTGGCATTCAGTAGAAACTACTTCAAATTTCTGTCTTCTCTTCAGGCTAGCAATATCTGGCACAATCACTGCATGTGGTTGCTGATGTGGCCATCATGCTCCAGCTCCCTATTAACCATGTGATCAAGAGGATAAGCGACTGATACTCTATAGCATATTGTGTTGCTAAGCTATGACGCTCAGTAGGGTAGGTATATATTGTTGTTATTAGATGCTGTCGAGTACAACAGAACAAAACACTCCTCAATTCTGTGCTATCTTTTCTTTACAATCTTTTTTTTATGTTTAAGCTCATTGTTGAAGCCCCTGTGTTAATGCAACTAGGTGAGTGTGTTCTTTTTTTTTTCCATTGGCCTGCCACTCTCCCAAACATGATGTCCTTCTCTGGGGACTGGTCCCTTCTGACAACATGCTCACAATATGTAAGACACAGTCTAGCCATCTTGCTTCCAAGGAGCACTCTGGTTGTACCACTTCTAGGACAGATCTGTTGGTTCTTTTAGAAGTCCATGGTATATTCAATATTCATCTCCAGCACCATAATTCAAAAGTATAAATTCTTCTCTTGTTTCCCCTATTCATTGTCTAGCTTTCACAACTGTATGATGTGATGAAAATACCATGGCATGAGTCAGGCACACCTTTGTCTTCAATGTGACATCTTTATTTTTCAACACTTTAAAGAGGTCTTTTGCAACAGCTTTTCCCAATGCAATGCATCTTTCGATTTTTTGACTGCTCCCTCCATGGTGTTGACTGTAGAACCAAGAAAAGCAAAATCTTGGATAACCTCAATCTTTTCTCCATTTGCTATGAAGTTGCACACTGACCCATTTGTAAGGACTTTTGTTTTGTTGAGGTTGAGGCATATATTATTGAAGGCATTTTTGATTTAATGATATTTTCAATTTACAGTGGGTTTAATAGGGAATAATCTCATTATAAGTCAAAGAACATCTATACCAGAAAGCAGAAAACAATAAAAGGAATATCTTTGAAGAAAGAATGTAGTAGAAACCTTGAATTCAATACACAGCAAAAATATTCTTTTAAAAACTAAGCTTAAAAATATGTATTGGATTAAAAACTAGAATAATTAATTAAGCATGACTAGAACCATTCCAAAATAAGAAGGAAAGGTGGTATGATGGTCAGTATTTCTGTCACTATGAAAAAATACTTGATACAAACAGCTTGAAAGGAGGAAAGTTTATTTTGGCTCATGGTTATAGAGGTTTCAACTGAGGATCCTGTTGCTTTGGGCCTGTGGTGAGGCAGAACATCATGTCAGGTGATGGAGCACAGCTTCTTATCTCAGGGCATCCAGCAAGCAGAGTGAGAGTAAGGGACCATGGTCCCAATGTCCCTTTAGAGAACATGCTCCCAAATGACCTATAAAAGGGAACGAAGTGGGATCTCTGCAGCTATCTGCTTCCCAGGCACCTTTTGAGACATGAATATCAAAGTGAGCTTCCTCTGACACACATGGCTTGATCTGGTGGTCAGTACTTCCCTGGCAGATAATGTCCTTTACAAATAGCATGATTGCTAATAGATGATACCTTCTAACAAATGCCCTGAGAAGGCAGTGGAAACCAAAATGTGAAGAAATATGATACACAAAACTAGATAAAAAATATGGGAAGATTATCTGTCCTCTCAATGAGATGTAGACTTTAAAATTCCCCAAAGCTCACCCCTTGATGCAGATGTTTGCAATTATCTGTAGACTAATTGCTGGACCTGGATACTTCCTGCCTTCTAATTCAGAAAGTGGAGGGGCTGAGGATTTAGCTCAGTTTGTAAAGTGCTTGCTTAGCATGCATTGAGGCCCTGGGTTTGATCTCCAGCACTCTCCCCTGTCCCCTAAGTATAAATGCAGCTGTTTGCAGATAGTCACTGCTGGACCTGCCTACTTTCTGATTTCTAGGTCAGAAAGTGTAACTTTCTTTCTCCCTTTGTCCTTCTATCTCCCTTCTTTCTATGCTGGCCTAAATCCCACGCCTGCTTGCCCTGGCCCTCAGGGAACTCTCTCCTTCTCTAACTCTAAATAATCCTTAAAGTTCCTTTTTGGGTCCATTTTTAATTTCTTTTATGAAAGAGACCAAGAATCCAAAGGAGTACTCACCTGCCTGCTGATACCCAGAGTAGGCCAGAGGGGACGCTGTCTCTTTTGTCTAGAGTCCCAGGTTGTTGTTATTGTTAGGTGCCATTAAGTCGGTGTCTGACTCATAGTGATCCTATGTACAACAGGTGAAACAGTATTGCTGGTGCCAGGCACATGCTCTACTACTGAACTACATCCCCAAGCCCAAAAGAACTCTTCTTAATGAATGAGAACAAGATGAGAGCCATAAGAGACAAAAGATACAATAGGAGATTTAAGCACAAAAACTATCCAGTTGCCAAGTAGGCTCAACTTCATCAGTTGGCAAAGAAATGCAAATTACAACAGCAATGCAAAACCACACTGTGATGGTTAATGTGATTTGACTTGCCTAGGCCTTGGTGGGGCTGGGATTTGGCTCAGTGGGTAGAGCGCTGCGCTGCAGTCTCTGAGGTCCCAAGTTCAATTCCCAGCACCACAAAAATGGGAGAAGGGCCTGGCAATCCACTCCCAAGGCAATCCCGAAGCACTCAGCCATTGAAAACCCTATGAGGGTCGCTATGAGTCGGATACCGACTCAACGGCACCTAACAACAACAACAACAAGGCCTTGGTGGCCTACAGCCATAGCCTGGTGGCATCCCATCCCGTCAGATCTCGGAAGCTAAGCAGGGTCGGGCCTGGTTAGTACCTGGATGGGAGACTGCCTGGGAACACCAGAAGCTGTAGGCTTGGGAGAAGGACCTGGCAACCCCCTCCCAAAAATCAATCTGCCATTGAAAACCCTATGAACAGCAGAGAAGCACTGACAATAGTGTTTCCCCTGTTGTACA